>JAUPMG010177803.1:0-10457 GCA_031762675.1 Pachysandra terminalis
TTCAAAAAAACGCGTTTTAAACGTTTTTATGAAAAAAACGCATTTGTTTGCTTACAGAATGTTTTAAACGGAGTTTTAAACGTTTATGCAATAAAACGCGTTTTTTAAAAAAAAAAACGCCGTTTTAAACGGCGTTTTGCTAACAATGCTTTGAACCGGGTCAAAAAGTGTGGTTGTTTAATTCCAAACTCCGCCTTTTTCCTGGTAAGCTCCGTTCCAGATAGGATGGCCCTTTCATTGTCATATCTGTCTTCCCCCATGGAGCCATTTAACTCCAGGATTCCAAGAATGGCACCTTGTTCAAGGTGAATGGTTAAAGGTTGAAGCCCTACATTGAGGGCATTGTACATAATGAAGATGTTGAATCGGTAAAGTTGACAGATCCCATCTATCTTGACTGAGATGAGTCTCGTTACGTCGGGCTGAAGATGTTAAACTTAACGCTGGATAGGAGGCAACCCATCCATAGTCTAGAATTAGTTTAAGATTAGTTTAGGATTAGAATAGGTCGCTTCCTTCATTAGGATCGAGCATAGATATTTGCGCTCGATCTCAGTGCGCTCGAGCGCAATTTATTGCGATCGATCGCATTGCGCTCGATCCTAGTGTTCTGCGATCGAGCGTATTGAACATTAAGTCACATGAGCCTTTAGTATTTAGATTTCTTTAGTTTTTCTTTTTCGTACTTTTCTCCATTTGCTCGAGTGCACACCTCATTCTCCAGCCAGGTACTTCGTTCCTCCCTTCTTGGTTATATAGATCTTGGTTTATTAGATTCTCCTTTTTAGGGTTATTTTTGTGGCATAGATCTTGGTTTAGATAGGGTTTTTCTATCAAAACCTTGTATTTTTCTCATTCCCTGTAACCTGAACTGCGATCGGGCGTAACTCTCAGTACAGAACAGATCAGCTCCTTTTATCTCTTAGATCCATTATGTCAGGAGTTCGTAGTTAGTTCAATGGTTCTTGGAGACACCAGGAACTTAACCTCGAGACTGAATTTGATATTGGGGAAGAATTTCGGCATAATCTGGATACCAAATGGGTTGTTAAAACCTTGAGGCGACGAGGGTTATCTTCTTTATTTGCTCCAGTCCGATCTGTAGCTCATCAACGTCATGTGCGTTTGTTCTATCAGAACATGCACTTTTACGATGATGGAGTCCTGTCATCAGATGTAGATGGGGTCAGCATGACCATATCCTTTGCGGACATAGATGCCGTTTCGAGTTGTCCATTAGAGAGCCCTCTTAGACGTGATGGTACTCTGTGTTTTGAGTCTTTCCCACTAGATCTCCAGGTACAGACGATGGTAGATGACATGTGTGAGGGGTGGTATGCCGATCATAACCGCAACTACACATCTAGGTCTCAGTTGCCCCCATATCTCTGGTTTGTCGACACTGTGTTTCAGAGAAATGTGTGCCCTATAGGACACAAGACACAAAGACGTGGAGACTTTCTAGATGCTCTATATGCTATATATAAAGGATATTGGTACTCTGTACCAACACTCATTTGGGAGCAGATGTAGACTATCTGGGAGAGACTGGTCTACAGAAGAATAAAGAATGCAGATTCGGTGAAACTCCCATTCCCATTTGTAGTCACCGAGTTGGTACTTCAGAAGGGGGTAGTGATTACGGATAAGGACTTCTCCACGAAGTAGTATCAGACATTTGGATTGGCCCAGTGGGACCTCAGTGTTTCACATATGCGGCGTCTATCTCATGTCATAGCAGCATGTGATGCTCGTGATGCAGCAGAGGCAGACCCATCAGAGGTTCCACTAGAGGAGTTACTAGAGGAAACCCTACCAGAGGACACTACTGGTGATTATATGGATCATACCACACCGTACATCCATTTACGAGATGCAGTTAACCACCTCAGGACAGATATGACAGATTTACAGCGAGAGGTCCGCGTCACCCATGAGCTCCAGAGACAGACTCAGCAGATGATGGAGCAGTATTTTCGACATGGATTTCTAGGCCCCGATCCACCACCACCTCCACTATTTTGAGCATCCATCTGCTCGTATTAGTTTGCATATTTTTGCCATTTTTTTGAAAAATCTTAACTTTTTTGAAATTTTATTGAGATTATCACTTTAGGAATACTTTTTGATTAAATGGTTGCATCTAAAATCACTAGGAAACGATTCTAGAGACACATATGCATCTAGAGTTAATTTTATCTTATCTTGTGAGAATGCCTTACTCTTGCCTTGTATGATTACACTGGCACTGAAACATTGATTATGCTTGCATGCGAATGTAGTTATAAACAACTTTATATGCTTTGATTTTGTGAGTTCAACTTAATAGACTGCTCTTGCTCTTGTTAATATTAGGAATATCTCCAAGTATTTAAATTCGGCTATGTATATTTTTCATTGAGTAACCGGGCCACTTTGCCTCAGTAAGCAGTGAGTGTTCGCGTCAAAAGGTGGAAGATTTATATTGGTTGATTAAAAAAAAGTATTTTTCACTGAATAACAGGGCCTCTTGCCTCATTAAGCAGTGAGTGTTCGTGTCAAAATGTCGAAGATTTATATTGGTTGATTAAAAAAAAGTATTTTTCACTGAGTAACCGAGCCTCTTTGCCTCATTAAGCAGTGAGTGTTCACGTCAAAAGGTGGAAGATTTAAAAAAAAAGTTTAAAAATAATGAGGGCAATTGTAGTTTGTTTTGAGAGCATATTAAATCCTTGCATATTCTATTAATTATGATTATTTAGCACTATTCCATGATTATTGTTATCTCACTTTCACTTGAACGTCTAAAAATGGCTTGAGTATGTGCATTTAAATCGGATGGGATTGGATTGATTTTGGATCCATTGTGGAGTCAGTAGGATGGTATCCTAAGTGATTTGGGTTCAATTTATTGAGTTGGATTGTTATTCCCTAATGTTGATATAATCACTGATTTCATAAGTTTTATATATGATGGAAATTATATGGATGGATGATTTGAAAGTGCATTAGTCTAATTCTTTCTTCGCTTGAGAACTAGCGAAGTGTAGGTTTTGGGGTGTGATAAGTGTGTAACACTTGTACTTTTAGACTTATTACTCATGCTTATTAGTCTTAGAACTGCACTTATATGAATGAATTAATGCAATTATCTTGTTTTGCAGGTTTGGTGATGATCGGGAGAATATGGACTTAAACCAAGCCAATTCAAGCTTTAAAGCATCAAGATCCATTGCCGGAGAAGAAGGAGGATTTCAAGCCCAATTACACCTTGAAGATAGATGAGAAAGCCTAAGGAGAAGTCCCAAGAAGAATCCCAAAAGAAAAGTCAAAGAACAACCCAAAAACAGAAGAAGACTGCACTCTGCGATTGAGCGCAACCTCCTGCGATTGAGCGCATATGGGATTTCAGTAGCGCACGAAATTATGAAGAGTTCTGGATTTTCACGCAATTGATTGTCTATCCTTTTTGGATAACTTCGAAACTGAGAAAAATATTTTTAAAAGACTCCATATAGGATGTAGAAGTTGAATTAGAAAATTAGTTTTGAATTTCGTTAGAAATATAGAACTAGTTTGGTGTTTTTGGGAAGAAGAACTGAAGAACGTTAACTGCAATTAGTGGCTGTGGATTTCTACACACCAATGTTGATTTCCAGCCCTTCCATGAGCAGCTAAACTTCCCGTGGAATATTCATGTAAACTTTAACTTTTTTATTATGATTTAATTTCATAAATATTAGGTTTTCAATTTAATGTTTGATGGTTGCATAGTTCAGAGGATTACTAGACAATTGGACTTAGTGTTTATCAGTTTTGACAAAAACCCTTTCTTGTCTTAGAATTTGTTTTGTCTTAATTGAAATCAAATGTTTTTATTTTCTGTGATTATAGAAACATTGATTATGCAACGGTACTCATTGACATTAGATTAAGAGGGCTTGATAGTCCATGCCTAGGAAAGACGGGTTGTACTATAATTAGAGGTTAGGTAGACAGTCCGTGCCAACCGAAGATGGATTACACTTGTCCATTATGATGATGTGAAATCTGATTGAGAGAGTTTGATAGTTCATGCATTGAGAGAACAGATTGTCATACAACCCTAGTTTAGAGTAGTTAGTGTATACAGTTTGTGCCAATCGATGGTGGACTATGCTTATTCCTTTTGATGATATTTTCTTGGTGACATTGTCGTGAGCTTGTAGCTACACAAGTCATTATCAAACATTAATTTGATTATCCTAATTTCATGAGATGAACCATACTCATTAGGTTAGGGGGATCATCAATATTCTATCATTCCTTCATTGAATTTACATCTCGTTAAATTAGTTTACCCTTAGTTCTTAGAATTAATTTAAAAGAAATATCTTATCACATTCTACAGAGTTAAGCTAGAATTAATTCTAATAGTTTGGTAATTTAAACCCCTTCAGTCCTTGAGGTTCGAAACCCTCAAAATAGCCCTATCCTATAAGGGTTCGTTCTATTGCGAGTGGTTTAGCATTGATCATAAACTCCACATCACCAACTAAGAGATATATCTCCACACCATGCCCATGCTCAAGGGCAGTGATCGGCGTGCAGTGACAATGTTAGTCAAACTTTACCATGACCACGCCAATATCTTGAAGATGATTGTCGTGGTCAGGGGACAGAAATGTAGATATGAAAAATGGTAAGGCTAGATAGCCTAATAACAGACCGCCATATGTCAGGACTATGATCGACACGTAGCAAGATCCTTGCTGATACCCATGGGTATAACCCTCGGGAACCTCCTAGGGAAGAACCTCAGTCGGTTCGAGGAACCGGTTCAAGGAATATACGACCAAGACATATATGGAGAAGGTAGTGTGCTACCGTGAAGACCCTTTTCATTATATAAATCATAGGATAATCAACACTTACAATGAATATGCAATGAAGCTAATATAAACGGGTACTCTGCAGTAGGATGCCAGACTCCTTTACAGCAGGATGCCGATGTAGTCATACTCGAGGGCGCCCACCTGCGATGGGACAACCTCTCGAGTTTTTGAGTCTCAATTGTGATGGGACATCCTCTCAAGTCATACTCGAGGGTGCTCACCCGCGATAGGACAACTCCTTGAGTTCTTGAGAGCTTTAGAGCTGAGCCTCACGTTCACCAAAAAGATCCGTCTCGGTGAACACGTCGATATGAATTTACACCTAAGGGGAGAGACAGTCCCGGACGATGTAAGACGTCAATACTACCTCCGTCTAGAGCGATGTTCGGTGACGTCGTAGGCAATACTATCTTCAGTCTAGAGCGATGCTCGATGACGTAGTAGGTGATACTTCCTCCGTATAGAGCGATGCTTGATGACGTCGTAGGCGATACTTCTTCCGTCTAGAGCGATACTCGATGACGTCGTGGCGATTCTACCTCCGTCTAGAGCGATGCTCGATGACGTCGTAGGCGATACTATCCTCTGTCTAGAGCGATGCTCGATGACATCGTAGGAAATACTATCCTCCGTCTAGAACGATGCTCGGTGAAGTAGTTGGCAGTACTACCTCCGTTTAGAGCGATGCTCGATGACGTCGTAGGAAATACTATCTTCCTTCTAAAGAGATGCTCGGTGATGTTGTACGCAATACTATCCACCGTCTAGAGCGATGCTTGATGACGTCGTAGGCGATACTTCTTCTGTCTAAAGCGATGCTCGATGACATCGTAGGCGATACTTCCTCCGTCTAGAGCAATGCTCAAAGACGTAGAAGGTGATACATAACCTTCGTCTAGAGGGAACCTCGACGATGTAGAAGGTCACATAGTCTAGAAAGTGCTAAGGTTCAAGGACCTCGAAAGCACTAATACTAGTAGCCTCGATGGAGCCAAGACTAGACAGTCTCGACGACGCCAAGGCTAAACAGCCTTCATTACTACGAATATTTACCAATCACCAACGCCCATATCAACGGTTCGTGAGGC
This sequence comes from Pachysandra terminalis, assembly GCA_031762675.1. Taxonomy (NCBI): domain Eukaryota; kingdom Viridiplantae; phylum Streptophyta; class Magnoliopsida; order Buxales; family Buxaceae; genus Pachysandra; species Pachysandra terminalis. The sequence continues at coordinate 5,942 of JAUPMG010177803.1, forward strand.
TTGCCGACACTTGGCTGTATTAGGGTTATAGGCCGTGTCACGGTTTCTCAGTGGCAAACATGTAATTATCCAAATGACTTGTTATTAGTCCACCTAATAGATTGAGGTATATAGTGTGTACAACCCCAGGCGAACGTTTTAACCACCGTTAGAAACGGTGGTTGAAAATTCTAACTGCGGTTAATTCCCTTCCAAAAGCTATAAATATTAGCTCACTTCCCTCATTCACGGATGATGAAAAATGGGAGGAAAAATCACCTCTTCCAAAATTCTCAGACCTTGAACTACATCTGATTTGATCCCTATTTGGGTACGTAGGCAACCTGCAAAAGGTTCAGTCATAATCCCAATTAGAGCCCTAGGGGTTGGAGAATCTCCAATACCTTGACCCATTATTTTCTTAGCCTAATTCGACTAGTGTTTGACGGTCTACCAATCTTACTCTTTAGTTCGTTTAGAGATGAGATACGGTCACTCGTTGATTTAGGTTTCCGTCGATTAGTAATATCATATTTGGTGACTATTCACAAAACCACCCACTACATACTGACTCGTTCCACTACGAGGCTTCAAATTTCTTGTTGCAAAACTTGTCAATATGGCCTAAATGGCGATAGAAAAAACAAATATTCGGCATTCTCTCACACTTAAAAATTGACATGGAAGCCTCGCCATTTGACCCTGTAACACGAATACCTCATGGAAGGGGTCTATCAAGTTTAAACAGAGCTTTAATGCGAAGAAATTTTCCACCCACAACACCATCTTCAAGAATTTCCACTTTCTCGCACGTCCTGACCTTGTTACCAATCCACTAACCCATCTTAGTTGTGATCCCTAAGAACGGAACACCATAAACTTGCAACCACAGACTAACCTCTTCAAAAAGGGTATTCTTCGAATGCATCGTAGATTCAAGCTTCTTTAGGAGAATGGGATTATTCATAAAATTCCAAGGACCAAAAACTAATATCCTCTCCATTTTTAGTTCAGATCAAAACTTAAAGATAAACAAATTTTCGGCTAAATCCACAATCTTTAGGCCATTCGAATTCCATGCTTTTGAAATTGTTGTTTTTGCTAGGGGTGCAACTTAGCTCGGTTAAAATCGAAACCGAACCGATCTAAACAGATTTCGGGGCGGTTGGGTTGGGTTTCTAAAGATTTGGTTCGGTTTTGATTCTGAAATTATGAAACCGAATCAAAACGGTTCGATTTTGGATTTATAGTGCGGTTAAATCGAATCGAACGGAAACCCAACATATATGTACATTTTTCTAACCCGAACCGAAACCTAATATATATACATACATATTTAATATTTTTCAATCTGAACCAAACCATACCTATTATTTTTCTATCTGAACCGGACCACTCCTAATTACTTTCCTATCTGAAGTTTAACCGAACCAAACCGATTATAGAGCTAGGGTGTCTAACTTTCTACTAGCTGTTCGTTCGGAGAGAGAGAGAGAGAGAGAGAGAGAGAGAAGGTGAGCCATGGCGCCGGTTAAGGTGGTAGTAGAGACGGCAATAGCCGGCAACTATGTGGAGATGGAAATCGAAGGGAAGCCAAAGAACTTGAAAAGCAGATTCTCCAACTTCTTCTGGAATGGTGGTTCAGTCTATGATGCTTGGTTTAGCTGTGCTTCGAACCAGGTAATTCTCCCTTGCTTCCTACATTGAAAATCAGTAATGGGTTTCACTATTTTCTACTCTGTTTATCTTCTTTAAGCTTCTTGCTTTGTTGGTTTCAGGTGGCTCAAGTTCTGTTAACCCTTCCGTACTCGTTTTCTCAACTGGGAATGATGTCTGGCATAATGTTCCAGTTACTCTACGGTTTAATGGGAAGCTGGACAGCTTACCTCATCAGTATTCTCTATGTAGAGTATAGAACCAGAAAAGAAAGACAGAAAGTTGATTCTAGTTACTCGTTTTCTGAAAGCTGATTTCAGAAACCAGCTTACCCAAATGAACAGTCTCTCTCCAGAACCAAAACCGAACCAAACCTTTAGAAACCCAACCGAAATCGAAATTAGAATTGCGGTTCGATTCGGTTCAGTTTTCGGTTAGAATTTTTGGTTCTCAATTCGATTCAGTTCGGTTCTGGGTTTATATGCATACACCTCGGTTTGGTTTTGGATTGAGGTCAAGGCAGACTATACCGAACCGAGTTGCACCCCTAGTTTTTGCTGGTGAGATGCTAAAAGTTTTTTCTGATAACAACTTTCCAATGAGACTTCCATTGCAGTCTTCCTCCGAAATTTCACAAATCCACTCCAACTTTTTCTGCTTCAGTAAGCTTACAATTCTGTAGCATTTCATAGAGATCATCCTCCATGGCTAGAGCAATAATAACCTAACCAGGTTATAACACAGAACCTGCATTCACAGCTAGCACTTGTTAAAAGAGGGTTGTGCTCAAGAGGAGGCTTCTTTTATTTTGGTGATGTTAGAGAGAAAAATTCGACAAAACGTTAATCTTTCAACAGAAGCTGTAAGTGTGGGCATACAGCGTTTGAGTGGTTGTGGGGTTCCTTTACGAGAATAGGCACTCTATAAAAAGGAAAGAGTTGGTTAGCTCCCTTTGCCGGTATAGTAAGTTATTGAACGCACGAGAACTGTTGCTATTTAGTTTGGAGAAGAACCACAGTCTAACAATTGAGATATATAGTGAAGTTATAACTGGTCTTTGTAAGATTAGTAGAGCTCCAAAAACATTTTCTCTATTCTATGAATCCATAGAGAAAGGAATGCAACTAGGATTTCAGCATCTTAGAGATTTGAACATTGCCCTAAAGGGAGAGGGAAGATCAAAAGAAGCTGAATTTGTATCCAAGAAGATGGCAGGCAAGAGTGAAGATTGATAGCATTAGCAGCAGTGGAATTAGATTAGCACTACGATCTTCGGTAGATTGGAAAACAGGAATAGGAAACTAAATCAAGTTTAGCTTCGAAGTGAGGGTGGGCACAACTGGTTGATAAAGCCGATGCACCAAACCTCTTCATAAACTTTGGACTTCTCATGGAACATGAATCCTCTCGATAGAAGTTTGTTCTTGGATTTGTAGATTACCTTCATTCTTTGTAAATTTAGTTTATGTATAACAGCACTCATTAATATAATGATAAATGATGGAGGTTGAATATAACTGTTCAAATCCCAATTTAGAAATTATAATTGTTGTTGTTTTAGAACAGATAGAGTGGAAGAACCAAAATTTATAAACAGCGTATATTTTAATTAAATTATTATACTTATAGTTGTTGTAGAAATACTTATAGTTGTTGAAGAAACGGTCAAGTAAGAACCAAAATTTATAAACGCTATATTTTAATTCAATTTGCCCCCTTAACTGCCATCTAAGCCATAATCACTTGTCAATAATTACAAGATTATTCACTTCTTAATGTATCAAATCAAATGAACAGATCAAACACTTTAGGTGAATTACTAGATAATTAAGATGCATCCAGAAGGTAAGCTATTATTATACATGGAAGTTAATAAATGGTGCAAGACTACGCTGCTGTCGGCAGGTGATGGCGTATCTTATTCACCTGCCAAGTCAAATAAGGCCAGAGAATTCCAAATCAAATAAAGATATGAAGATAAGCTTTGATTTTGGATCCCACACACCTGATACTTTGTTATAATTTTTTAGAGGATACGTTCTGTACGTGATGGAATACACACCTGATACAGATTGATATCTGGAAAAGAAGTCTTATCATACTGCGATGCGGTGGGCGGACCAAATCATGCTAGTTCCCTATCAGGAGTTTCTTCACCAACGATTCTCCCTCTCTCTTCTTCGTTCGGCATTGCAAAAACCCCAATCGCATATGTTCTTTTGAGCATTCCTGTTCATCCGGAAAAACGCATCATCCCAATATATTCGTCCAAATATTTTGCTGAATCTCTACGCTCAAGAGCTTCCAAAGCAAGAAGTCAGGAAGATTAAAGATTTGCCACAGGTCAGTTTCTATTTAATTTTTTTTTGTCGAATCAATGCAAGGCAATAATTAGTTTTGACGATGCCAGATGCGATGCTGTAACTAATTCTTATTTCTTTTATTTTTCTTTGGTGAGGAGTTGATGTTATGCTACGAACCGTTTTCGTTAGATTAATTTTTGGAGGATTTAATCTCGGTCCGTTATTTTTTGGAGATCAAATTGCATGACTCTAATTCCTTATTCATATACATGCATACCGACTTTTTGTTAAAATATCTATATGGATTGAAGCATATTGGTTGAAATAGCTGAATCATTGGTAGCTCTAGCATTTGACATTTTTGTTTTTCAGTCCTTAGATTCTCTTCTAATGTATTTAAGTTCAACATACACATTTATACAATATTATTGCAGTGCAATTATTGTAGCTTATTACGATAAATTTTAAAAATTTTAGATGGTTTAGTCCTAATCCAGGTTCGTTTATTAATCTACCATGTTATTCTTGCACATGTCTGACCATTAAAATATCCTTATGTGCAACTTTGAATAATCTAT
>JAUPMG010177824.1:0-10457 GCA_031762675.1 Pachysandra terminalis
AACTGATTGTATTTACTTTCCTGTAACAAACTCTGTAAAGCAGTGATTATATATAGAAGCTGAAACTCTCTAAAAGTTAAAAACAGAGAGTTTACACCATCTCATATTGTTTTCTCTTATAACAGTGATTTGAATTTGATTTCTCTATGAATTTCCATTTGGAAAAAAAAAAAAAAAAGACCCTCTTGTATTGCCGTCTTTTTGCAAAGTTTTTGAACTTGAATGTTGAGGTATAAACTATAAAGTAAATAGGAAGAGATTTTATTAAATTAATGACTAGGGAAAATGCTGGTGATAATTAACTCTTTTTCTGGGTACTGTAAAGCGTTTATGGAAATATCAATTTTTTTTTTTGGTTGGAGAATTAAGTTCAAGATATTAATTATTTGAACTTTGAACTTAGAAATAAAAAAAAAAAATTAAATATACCTAAAATAGTTAGTGAACCATGTTCAAACAATGAAGTGATGTTTATTATCAATATCTATAATATGTTTTCTAAAAGAATATTTTGTGAAAGCAGTTCTGATAAGGAGGACCCAGATGCCGAGGTGGAGACATCAATGTTAGGTTTGCAGAGTTATTGGGATGCTACATATGCTGATGATTTGGTAAATTTCCATGAACAAGGTCATACTGGTGAAGTTTGGTAAGTACTGGTCAATGAAAAGGTTTGATTCATAATTCTGTTATATATATATATACCTAGTATATGGTTTATACTAGAACCTAGTTCTTGGTTAAGCAAGCTTTTGCTATACTAGTTATTTTTGGCTTTATACTACAGTCTATTACCTCCTATATATAATTGAAGCACAAGGTATTACAGGCCAAAAAAGAAAAATAAGAATGTTCTGAAATAGTTTATAATTATGAGTGCTTCGGATGTAATGTAGAGTCTTTTATTCATTCTTCTATGCATCTCATGGGATTTATGTATCATCCAATTGGGCTCCCTCTGTTTATTTAGGAACTATTTATGCGGTTGTTTAATTAAATGAATGCTTAGAAATATTGGAAAAGAATTGCATAAGACGGTTTAACCTGAGATTTATATATATAAAGTTTTGTCTCCCTCTTTTTTGAGCTTGTTTGATATCTTGATGTATATCATGGTGTTGTGGAAAACATTGGCTCCAATGTCAATATCAAAATCAATGGTATGCCTCAGGTATGGATATAGACATCATCTTAATTCCAAATATTGTTGACATAAAATATAATTTATACAGGTAAAAAGTTACTTAAGCTAATGTACATGAATCACCTTTAAGTAGTATAAGTAATAGTCAAAAGCAATAAAAGCAGCATAAAATGTGCGTCTGAAACCTAATTTTTGGCTTAGTGAAAATTCAGAGAATGGATATGTTGCTCTCATAATGTGACATGGGTATGGATGGAAACATTTTAAAATATGATTCTCGGATTTAGCAGTGTATTTAGTAATATAGTAAAAATAATCATTTTCATTTGTCAATTACTGTTATACATATGATATTTTTAATGAATTGTCTCATATACTTTTCAACAAGGGAACAAATGAACCAGCTAGAAGCTTTCTCTAGGAAAATATAGAAGTAATTTATTTTAGATGTCAATTTTTTTTTAAGGGTTATTTTAGGTGTAAATTAATTGGGCAAATAAAGAAAAGGAAATTTTGGATTGTTTCAGAAGAATCTGTGGAGTGTTAGAATTTATCAGTGCCTTACACTGTCAGATTCACTTATTGAACCTGACCTGCCAAGTTTTGAGGGGTGAGGTGGGGTGGGTTTGGGGTTCGATTCTACTCATTCCCTATGGGGAGTGGTCGTTGTACAATCTGCTCTGATCAAAAAGAAAATGTAAAGAAAATGATAAGGCATTTCATTGCACCATCTATTGTACCGAGGTTTCTTTGAAATTTCTTCTTGTTCTCTTAGGTTTGGAGCTGAGGTCATGGACCTTGTTGCATCTTGGACCAAAATGTTATGCACTGACATTGCTCAAGGTCGTATGCCGAATTTTGCTGAAGATGTCAAATCTGCATCTGTTGAAGAGGGTGACAAAGATTTGTCTAGTTGGAGTGTACTTGATATTGGAACTGGGAATGGTCTGCTGCTTCAAGAACTTGCTACACAGGGGTACTGTAGAAAATTTTGCTTGTGTTAATGTTTTACATTGATTGGCTTTCTAATTGGTGCAGAATATTCTGACACGCCACTGGCGAACATAGTGTTTAAACTTGGGATCAGATCGGGGATTGTTTCCATAGCCAATCCTGAGTTGTATCAGTGATCTGTTTTAGGATCAGATGATCCGCAGTCAATCCCAAATGAGAAGTCAAAATAAAAATAAAAAAAAACAGATTACTTGTCTAGCCTGATCTGTCTCGACTTGGCTGAGTTAGATCAGATGATCCAAACGAATCTGAGCAGTCAGACTGAATTTTGATTTTTTTTTTTTAAGTTTCTTTGACTTGTATAGGGATCATGTCTCAATGGGGGCCGATCCCAAGTTGGATTTGACAATCCTTTAAACCATGTTGGCAAATGCATTTGTTGATTTAATGTGTTCATTCTCTTTTCATTAGTTCTAGCTAAATATGAGTGTATTGATAAGAAAATCATGCGCATGCATGAGAAATTCATAGATGTTCATGCATGTGTCATTGAATTCCATTAACAGCATATTGCACCCAAGTATTTCTTTTGCAATTCCAATCGAATTGTGTTTTGCATTGTGCCATTGTCATTACTTGCAAATCACATGCATTGCACATGCCATCCACTAGTTTGTGTGTGGGTATATATATGCATATATGTATTAACACACACACACACATACAGAATAATCTCGTTGCAGAGACTGTAGTAGAGTAACTTTTTTTGTGCAATCCTAATGAAGAAACAATGTCTATCACATTGTTATATGATGCTGAAAATAATAATGAACCAACTTCTGGTGTTTTTTGGAATCAGGTTCTCTGATTTGACTGGAACTGATTATAGCGAAGGAGCAATCAATCTCGCTCAAAACCTGGCTAATCGAAATGGATTCACCAATATAAATTTTTTGGTACTTTGATACAATGTTCTCATCTTAACAATCCATATTTAGCAGGCTATGCAAAAATTGTGATATTTTAGTTTTTTCTTTATTCAGTGTGATAATGCTCTGAATTGAATACCATATCAATCAAATGAAATATTACTGATTCATGCAGGTTCCACTTTATGGAGCTGAATTTTAGTTGGGAATAATATAACCTTTTTTGCCTGAATATTTCTAAAATCTTGACGGTGGATTTTATTTTATTTTATTTTTTTTGGGTGGAGGTGATTTATGTAGGGGGGAGAAATATTAGTTTTTTCTTGTTTTCTTTCTTTCTTTCTTCTTCTTCTTCAGTCAATTATAAGAGATGAAGGAAATAAAAATATGTCATATACTGTATAGCCACCCTCTTGGGGGATGACTAGATAGTAAACGTTATTGCAAAGAAGGTGATCATAGGAAACTTGGGCGCGTGCATATATTTTGGCATTTTGGCTTCATTGTTTCCCATTTTTCCTTTGATAATACACTACCCTCTAATAAATAATAAATGTGGGATACAATATTTTAATTATTTGGGCTGTTAGATATTATATCTTTTTATGCCTTCCATTTCGAGGAAGGACTTATTCAATTTACTTTGAAAATACTTTCATATACATTTTTTTCAAGCATATGTGTCTTACTTGTGTTATTTTTTAAGCCCCCTCCCTGTTATGCATAGACATAAAAGAGTATGGGATGTCCCTTTTGGACTAGTGAAGGTTCACTTGATGCGCTTGCCCACCTTCAACTTCCGCAAGCCTTAGCGAACTCTCCTATCTAAAATAGGCTTATAATCTCATAGGGGTTATAGATATAGATTATATATATTAAGTACCATAGGTTATAGGTACATATAACAAACTAACGTTTCTAATAAGGATGCACAAACTTTGGTTGGTTTCTGTGAACTTTATCATTTGTGCTGTTGTTGATGCATTCATCACAGGTTGATGATGTTCTTGAGACGAAGTTGGAGAGGCAGTTCCAACTTGTTATGGATAAAGGGACTTTAGATGCAATTGGATTGCATCCAGATGGTGCTACCAGAAGGTAAGAAAGAGTCTATAGCTATTGTTTCCCTGCATTTCCATGCAGTTTCTTTTAATCACAGTTCAGGTTTAATCACACATTGTATCATGTCTGCTTTTACAATCCCTTCTGGTCTTCATTTATGCAAACGCAAATTTTCTCTTATATTTGATGCTTTCATGTTTTTTTTTTAAACCTGGCTTAAGCTGGCATTTCTATTAAATCACCTTCTTTTTATGAGTGGATATAAAATTAGAGTAAGGATTCACAATTTGAAGTTTTTAAGGTTTAAATGCTTTCTTTTTATGCTCTCCATTCTATAATTTCCTAATTGTTAGGATTGTGGATTGTTGTTGACCTTTTATGTCTCAGGATTGCATATTGGGATTCGGTCACAAGGTTGGTTGCTCCTGGTGGCATACTGGTTAGCATCTTTACTTTAGTGTTTGATATGGGTGTGGCTGTGTGGGTTATTATTACTGTTATATACTTCAAATGTTTTGAAAAGATCAAAGGTACTCTGTGAATATCACTGATGTTGATTGGGATCAAGCAATAATAATAAACAGTAAAACGAAGATCAAAACAATGCACACAGATGTATGTGGTTCGGCAAAGCCTATGTCCACGGGAGAGAGGAAGTTTCCATTATGTCAAAAAACGAATTAGGATTATAACTTTTACTCCTATCCGATATATGGAGTAAATCCCCAATATACCCTTATCGTACCGCTGGGGGGGGGGGGGGACTGTGCACCCCTAATCCCATGATATTGACCTGCAAAATGAGTTACCCGTGACCCCGTGGGACCCCTCAGGCCCCCTCCCCCTTGGATCTAGAGACCAGTGAATATGAGCCACCCACTATCTCTAACAACTGACCTAATTACCCTTTTTAAGATTTCTTCAATCATTTTACGTGCTAGTCATTCCCTATTTATTTTTTGTAATTGTAGGTGATCACATCATGCAACAGCACAAAAGACGAATTGGTGCAAGAGGTGGATAGTTTCGACCAGAGAAGACTGGGTGTGTCCCAAAACTCTGAGATCCCAAAGGACCAAGAAGCATTCAGAGATCCTCTCCCATTCCAATACCTAAGTCATGCTAAGTCGTATCCCACATTCATGTTTGGAGGATCGGAAGGATCGAGTGTTTGCACCGTCGCATTCCTCAGAAGAAGCTGAGATCAGTAGTAGCCTTGTTTTAAAAGGAATGGCTCGGACTGAAGAGTTGCTGTGGGTTAGGGGTGCTTGTTCTATGTGTTGATACGTTTGGTCAGTGTAATATGGCTTGTGATTTGGTCTATGCTCCAAATTGTGTCTAAGCAGATGGACATTGTGGGAAATACTAATTCTGAAAGTTGAGGTTCCTAGAATTCTAATTCAATTGGACGGATCTAAGCAGATGGACATTGTGGGAAATACTAATTCTGAAAGTTGAGGTTCCTAGAATTCTAATTCAATTGGACGGATCCACCCAGCAATTGATGTAGGGTGTGTTTGGCATTGGTTCTTAGAAGGAGAAGCGATTCTTTTGAAATTGATTCTTATGAAGCGTTTCATAAGAACTAAGAACTGTTTTAGAGGAATAAAAGATGTTTGGTAAACACCTGTTGAAAAAGAGCTTTCAAGTCAAGTAGTTAGGTTGCGTATGGCCCGGTTTGTATAAGTGCTTGTTTCAGCTTATAGCATATTAAAGCACTTTTTAAAATTAAAAAGTGTGTTTGGTAACACCTAATGGTTAAGTGCTTACCAATAAGCAGTAGAGGAAGGCTACCCATAAGGAGAAGTTGCTGAGAGTAGCTTCTCTTATCACTTATGTAGGAAGCTATTTCTAAATTTTATTAATATTTTCATAATACTATTTTTCCCTAAAATTTTATAAGTACTTAAATAAATTTTATTTCTAAACTTTAATAATATTTTCATAATACCTCTTTTTACCCCTAAGCTATTATAAGCACTTAAATAAATGTATTTATCAAACATTAATTTCTTCAAGTATGCAACTTATTATTGTTGTGGATAAGTGCTCCTATTGAGTAACTTATCTAATGAGTGAAGCCGGGCCAAATGCAGCCTTAGATAAAATCCTATTAAGTCTCTTTTCTAATGAATGCTTATCCAAAAGCATAAGTTGGGGCAAACACAGCCTTAGATAAAATCGTTAGATGAAGATGGCGGGAGTTGTAAAACTATAGAAGTAGACCTGAAAAATCTCTTCCCTTTTTTTTTTTAAGCTTGTCCTTGTTTCAAGCTTGAGAAGATTTTGTGTGCGACTTGTCCTCTATATTCAATAGGAGTTTTGTTGGTCAAGATATCCTCAAATCGACTCTCGCAAACGTAATTTCGAAAGCAGGAAATAATAGCTTCAAAAAAATCAACGTTTGGATAAAACAATTGTGGTCGAATCGCTTTTTACTTGGATTTATCAAACGCTTATTTATTTATTTGAAGCGCTTTTGATCCCAAAAATAACTTCTAGGACCTGAAGAAACAATGCCAAACACGCCCGTAATGTGTTTTTGAAAAGAGAAGAAATCAACAAACCTAAAACCAGAACCACCTTAAAAGTGAAACCTAAACCACCTCAATCCTCTACCCTAAACCACCCTTTATCAATAGTATTATAAAAATGCCCTTTTGTCTATTGGGTCTTGCTTTGATTTCCTGTATCAGACCCATGGTTTCAAGGATCGGATCGGCCAAGACCGGTCTGATCCTAACCCACGATACAACTATTGTATCAAGTGGATTTGGATTGGACCGATCCAATCGATATTGATACCGATCGGCCGATCTGGTTCAATTCAATCATTGGATCGGACCGATCCAACTGATACCGATACGGATGGGCCAATCATTGATCTAATTTTTTTATTTTTTTTTGCAAAAGACGATCCAAAAGTTGGATCGGATTAAGATCGGCCGATCCAGTACCAAATCGGCGATCTGGATTGAGATCGACCCAAAATGGTCCGATACAAGATCCCAAGAATAAAAACCTTGATCGGACCAGTTTTCTTTTAAGCACCTTAATTATCTCTACTTACGTAGGGACGTTATCAGTGTTCCTTCATGGTTGATTTGATTGTGTATTTTAGCTTTAATTTGTTAATTTTTAGACTTAAGGTACAATTTTTTTTGTTAATGACTGTATATGATGTAGACGACCCTATTGGTGGATATAATTGATTACATGAGTATATGGGCATTACGAATACATGCTTGGCAGGATTTTAATCATATTTTTATTATTTTATTAATATTGGTGATCAGGCGGTTTAATTAATTTCATTAAACACGTGACACTATCTTGAACGTACGTGTATACATTTATTAGGTATAGCCGCATATACTGAATCATTCAATAAAGTTGTTATCTGCTACACAGCTGCTTTTCACATACCAGTTGTCAACAACAACTACACATTGATTAGACCGTTTGGTAAAAAAATGATATTTGAAATAACTCAGAGATATCTGACCATCATTGACACAAAAAATGAAAACTTCTTGGAGAAGCAACCTTGTTTGAAATACAACTTATGGAAGAACGTCACGCGTCCAAAACCTGACAAACACAGGTTAATTGCCCTTGGAGTGACCAAAGAGATAAGGATTTGCATTCCTTATGAAGCAGAATAATTACCCTTGAAATAATCAAAGGATTATGGATTTCTCCAATCCTTCCAAAGGACATTATTCATCTCGAAGGACAGATATAAGCGTACACTACCCCTCATGAACTCTTCAAACATATAAAGCTTCAAATAAAACCTCGAAGTCATATCTATTCATTCTCCAGAAGAGACTTCAAGTGATTTTATTACTTTACCTTCATAATTCAAAGGTAATTCCTTTGAAGAGAGATCTTCGAGGGAACTTCTTATGCCTTCTAACTCATAAGTCACCCTTAGATCCTATCCACAGACTTCGAAAGACCATTTATTGTATTTTGTTTTGAAAGAACTGCGAAGGAGGTATACTTCCTTCTACTGAAGTTCAATTCGAAGGCCAACCATCTCCGGATAGTAAATTCGATGGCCAACCATCTCTAGATGGTGAATTCGAAGGAAGTATATTTCATCCAATTCAAGTGAACTCAAGGTTAACCACCCTGAGATGGTCAATTCGTCAAGAGTTAGTCACCCTCAAAGGACTTAGGGCTTATCACCCTAAAAAAAGCTAAGGATTTTGTCCCCTTTGAAGGACAAAGATATGAATTATTACCTTCGAATGCGCTCTTAAATGCATTCAAACTACAATTAATTTTCTCTCATTTAAGTATAATTTTTAAGATAGTGTTGACAAGGTAAATTAACACTATTAATACTATTCACTTGATGTCATTGACCGGAGATGTAAGTGAAATATCAGAAAACACAAAAGTTGTGTCTGGAGTTATCAGAAACGTGAAGGGGTATAAGTGGAATTAACCCCAAAAATATTAGTTCTATTAATAAAATGACAAAGATGCAATCGTGGTTCAATTCTTCATACCTGGGGAGCGGATCCTTTGAATCATGAAGATCTTGTCGTACTTTTGTAACATTTTTTCTGGCAACCTCTCTCTCTCTCTCTAAAATTGATATCATGTGAGTACTAGTGATCCCCAAATTGATAGATAAACAAAGTTAATTAAGTTAATCAAAGTGACGGGTGTCAATACCTGAATGGTCTATCAATTTGAGTAAAGAAGGTTCGAATACCTGTCTCATGCACACTGGTCTAAACTGCCCGTGGGTTGTTCCAGTGTAAGGTTTCCCGTGGAACAAGAAAAAAGTCAAAAAGAGGGATTAAAGGGTCAGAGATGACTTTAGGAATGTTCAGAGAGGAGTTGCAGAGAAGCTTTGAAGATTCCTTTGAATTAATAGTTTCATGAAGTTCTGAAATCCAAAGAGTAGCTCCTCAAGTTCTAGGGTCCAGATCCCCAGTTCAACAAGGGTAAGGACTTTTATAGCCAAGAATCTCAAGTTAAAGCCCCAATCTGGGTGACAAGTGTTGCCCATCTAAGGACCATGAGAGACACTTATCAAAGTTATTGGGGGGTTGACACGCATACTCTGTAACTCAACCAGTCCAATGACATTACTTATATGGAACTGTGCCGTCCACCTGGGTCTAATGAGACTATCTCTCTGGGCCTCCATTCCTAAAAGGTTTCTCGATATTCCTCCTATTTTGTTTAGGCTAAAACATGTAAGTTTGAGAAGCGTGAAGTGAAGACCTCGAGTCGGAATCATCAAAATGTGCTAAGTCTGCAAAAGGGTGATTCCCCAAAAGAAAAGAGCTTGGAATGTCAACTCCAAGTTGGAATCTTGTATACACACCTAGTCTGTTGTGGCGTGAATTCCCATAAAGAGATTCGAGTTGCGGATTCTGAGCTGGAATCATGCAAATATACTAAACTTGCCAGAGCATGACTCCCCGTAAAGAGATTCAGGTGTTAATCCCAAGCTGGAATCACGCAAATGTGCTAAATCTGCTAGAGCGTGATTTCCTAGAACGGGAATTCAAGGGTATTTACCAATTATGTCAACTGAGCACTTTGAGCCATCGTGTTAGTGAACCCTTCATCATTATCCGGGGTTATGTCCTTATCATGACCTGCGGCTTTCGATCCAGGTTAGAGACTTCAGTCGAGGCCCGAAGAGCGGTGATAACCCTGTAACATTCAAATCGTTGCTTTTGCATTGCTCGCCTCTTTACCTAAGGTGGCTCCCTTGTCTAACAAGGGCGTTCATGTAACAACATATGAAACGAACTTCTGGTGGTCGCTTGTGAGACCAATCACTTCGACTTGCAAAGAGCTGGATGCGATCTAACCAATCTCGGGAGGTCAGCCTATTGAACTGCCCATCTTCGAGGTGGTTAGCCCGGATGACAAATTGACCATCTCCAGGGTGGTTGTAATGACCTAAATTCCCTAAATTAATTTCTGCCTCTAATTTAAATTATTTGAATTAAATTAGTGTGCATATGTTTATATATTTAAGTGTTTAAATTGACCAAGGGTATTAATTATATCAATTAATGAAGTTGAGGGTCTTTATGTAAATATCTTTTAAATGGGGTTTTGTCTTGCTAGCATTCAAACCGAATTGGAATTGTTCAACGCACGAACAGTGCGTTGAACGAGTTCAGCGTTGTGGGGTGAGGTGGCCAGATGATGGGGGTGAGGTGGCCAGTTCATAGGGGAGTGAAGGAGAAGAGTTAGGAGAGGTTATATCCTTATCCTCTCTCTTACCATTCGTTGTTTCATCTGTGAGAAAGAGAGAGAGAGAATAGAGAAAGAAGGAAGAGAGAAATCTGAGTTTTTATCTTGTTGTGTTCAGTGAGGAAGAAGGA
>JAUPMG010177834.1:0-10457 GCA_031762675.1 Pachysandra terminalis
GGGCTACTTTCCTTGGAGCTCTACGGTCTCTCTTGAAGTGCCCCTTCTTCCTGCTATTCCAACAACCTTGATCACCTCTTCCTTGAGGAGATCTTGACCTATTGTTCCTTAATTTAGAGCGGTCAGAATTTATTTTCCCCTTCTTTGACGATTTGCCCCTTTCTTCTACACTCAGAACATTACCTAATGTTTCAGCAATTCCATAATTCTTCCTACGAGCCTCTTCACTTAGAAGAACACCAAGGACATCGTCATACTTCAAAGTACCAAAACCAGACGAGTTGCTCACAGCCATTACCAGTCTGTCCAAACTATCTGGTAATCCTGACAAAATCAATAAAGCCCTGACCAATTCCAACTGATTCATGACAGTGTTGAACTTGTTTAAGTGTTTAGCCACACTACCACTGCTCAACACCTTCATATTGAATAATCTTTTCATCAAAAAAACCTTGTTCGATGCATTTGATTTTTCGTACATCTTTGATAAGGCCACCATTAATGCTGTAGTTTTCTCCTTAGAGATATTAAAAGCCACATATGGCGAAAGGGATAATCTAATTGTACCCAGGGATTTCCTCTCCAGAATCCCCCAATCATCAACTAACATGTTCTTAGGCTTCTTTGATAGTCCTCCTAGAGGATGAAAAAGATCCTTCTGATATAGAATATTCTCGATTTGCATCTTCTAGAATCCGAAGTTCGAGCCATTGCACTCTTTGATTCTCACATTTCCTTCTTCTGCCATTGCTCCCACTCAACCAATAGCTCTGATACCAATTGTTAAGAAAGAAATATAAAAAAGGCGAAGAAGTAATCAAGAACACAAATATACAGATTTACGTGGTTCGACAAATAATGTCTACGTCCAGGGATGCACACCCTGTTCTATTATTCCACAAAGCTCAGAATAATGTATTACAATCATGAAACCCCAAAAACATGAATAAATATCCTACAATTAGGGATAACATAATAGAAGTAAAACTATTATTATATACCTATTCCCATACCCCATTAGGGAAAGGGTTGGATATATCCCTAACAACTTACCAACAAACCCACCATAGACTTGTTGATCATATATGAACATCCCCATACTCCATCAGAGAAAGGGTTGGGTATATCCCTATACTCCCAAAACCCCATAGGGTTGGATATATCAGTGCCAAGTTTCATCACCATATCCTCCTAGGGTTTATTATTCCCACTAACCTTAGAGGTAAGAACTTCCAGATTGCCTCAGTAACATTAATCTTCACATCACAACTGAGATACAATCTCAAAGTACATCTTTCCTTTAGGATGAGGATATTTTGTGATCTGGATGTAGGTCGTCAAACTTCGTGCACAAGTCGTCTGTAAGGAATTTGATTCTTCTTACTCTGGGTTTACTTTTCTTGCCAAAAATAAAAAATAAAAACAGTAAGGTCACCGTACCGGGACCGCCAAACAAACTAAATTCGTTGTGTTATCCCTCCGAATGAAGCATTAGGATTCGTTTTCAATAGAATCTTCTGCAGTCACAGGTTCCGTCGTTCCCATCTGTCATGCTCCAAATCCGAGATGTAGGATCTCGAGGATTTACGAGGAATAACCTTCAGATCCAATGCCTTGGATACGGTTAACCATTTCCATAATCTAACCATCTCGTGGTTAATCAGAGTGACAACATAAGCGGAAGTCTTAACGATTTAAAACCATAATCCAACCCATAATGACAAAGTTAGAATGATCAAAAAAAATTCAACTATTCTATTACATATTTATGCCCTCATGGGGTCAAACCAATGAGTTAATCTAAAACTTAGTACCTCACTGTATCCAACATCCAAATAACGAAAGATATTTCTAAGAAATTAATCTCTCCCAGTCTGTATGCTACCCGAGTTGTCACCTGTAAAAAAATATAAGGTTGAGCAAAACCCAATAAAGAAATCCAAAGCAATTACGGCACCTATTTCCATAGAATTATAATAACACAATTTAGTTCATGCATTCTCACTTGACAAGTAATATCACATTTACAATGTATTATCATGCTTTGTATTACAGTTATATACTATACAATAAACATATAGCATAACAGAATGTACTCACATTGCATTACAACAAGTCATCTATGTGGTCATACTACATCATAACAATTATTCACATGGTTTCACCGTGATAACTCATAATATCTCATGATCCCATCATGTACAAACAACTCACCTAACATAGTCCCATTATGCTTAAACATAACCTAAATAATCCCATTATGCACAACAATTAACCACATAGTCCCACTATGCACAATAATTAGCCCCATAGTCTCACTATGCACAATCATTACGTCACATGGTCCCACCATGTCTCAAACATCACACATGATCTAATCATGTAACACACACCACATAGTCCCACCATGTCATCCGGTAATCTATTCTTTTAAGGACTTGCACCTAGGGTAGAAGACACCATTCCATACGGCCAGTCCACATGATCCCACCATGCTTCCAGTCACACAAACATTCATTTCTAGTAATACTCACAAACATTCACTTCAAACAAATAATCACAAACATTCAACAAATCATGGAAAGATCACACATCCAATCAAGACAAGCAAGTGCAATGCATAATGATGAGTGATGAGATGAAGTGACGATTATGAATGCAAATGATGCATGTGCAATGATTAAACTGTCAAACAATCAATCACTCTTTAGGGACTTGCACCCACAGAAGAATGCTCCCGTTGCGTCCATCCAACTTTAGGGACTTACACCCACGGCTAGAACCCACCAGTATTGGCCATCACATTTCAGTGGTTTGCGGCCACGGCTGGAAACCACCATATTCTCCATTCACCTTAGGGACTTGCACCCTCGGCTGAAATCACCAGTCATTCAAAATCAATCATGCACACAGTACCAGATCAATCCCATTGACCTGAAGATGCTCTTAGCATCACACTGCAATGACTTGAAAACTTAACCTCAATTAATTAAGATTAGTGATTGACATAATTCCAAAATAATTAAACTAAGTCCACTAACAGCTTAGGTGTATGCCCATTAGAGCCCTGACCTCAGAAAGTTGGGTTAATTAAGAAATTAAATTAGTTTAGGTAGCCAATCTGAAAGACTAGCTGAAAAATTAGGGATTCATTAAGATTTAGTTAGTTTAATAAATTAATTAATTACATTCATAAACTCCCGAGATGCATCTCAGACACAATTTCTAAACAGGGATTTGGGAGCCATGAAGGGGATTTGGAGCTCAAAGATGATCTTCCAAGTTCCGGAATGCACTGCAGCTCAACCTCAACTTCCGCGGCTACACCCCGAGTTCAGCAACCTCCTTTGATCGTGTATTTCGGTTATGCTTTAGTATTTTGACCTAGGAAAATGATTGTTTGCCTCATACCCTCCTTCTTCTAGGGATTTAGACCATCTTATTTGTTATTTGTGGAAACCTCAAAACTAGACCTTCACATTTGACCATGGATGTGGAAAGCCAGACCCTATGTGTAGAGAAAAAGGGGAAACAACCCCAAATCTCTACCTAAGACCAAAACAAAATGATATTGGACCACAATCGGACCTTCCTGGGGGTAGAAACTAACTCCTAGTGAAGTATTACCCTCAACAGACTCTTCCCGAGCTTCACCGCACTCATCGGCGTACCGACGAGGTCGCCGAATCTCAGAGACCAAAGGCTCTCTGGAATTGTTGCCGAAGGGATTTAGGCACACTCAAGAGGTCGCCAAAGCCTCCCTTAGGCCAGCCTAAGAGGTCGCCGAAATATAAAGTGACCATACCAACTTGACTTCTCGTCTATCGAGACCCATTTGGACCAAACCCCGAGGTGCCAATTCGTTTGACACCCTTTCTCATATTTAGGCGCGCCGAAAGGTCGTCAACGACCCCGTCGAGCTACTCCATAGGTCCAATTGGAGTGAGTCCAACGGGAGCGCGTGTATCTTGACTAGTTACACGTGTCTAGCCTATTCCGGGTTAGTTAGACCTCCTGTGTAAAATCCGACCCCTCAACCTGAAAATCTAGTCAGCGTAATTGGGCCAAGTAATAGGAATTTTCGGGGAAATAGGTAAGCATGATCCCCAAACCTTCCTATTACTTAGTACCATCATAATATGCGTGTTGGGATACAATGGGTTGGATAAAATGTTGCAATTGTGTATTAAATTGTGAATTTCGCATATTGAGATGCCCTTGATAGCTATATTTTGGAAATGAGAATGGTTTAGGCACTCGGTAGAGTCTCATGTAATTGTGTGACAAAATGGATCACGTGGATGAATCCAATGAATAGTGTTGATGAGGAATTGGTGTCAGTGTGCCCAACTTACCTCCATTGTTAATTGTAGAATTTTCAATACATTTAGTTTCCTGTTAAGAAGTATTTAGAAAGGTATGAAGGTAGAACTTGAACTGTTAGATCTACATAGATTTAATAAGTTAGAATAGACTTTTTTATTAAGTAGTAAGTTAGATATGTACTTTATATTGCTTAGTAAGTTAGATTATGTAATTCATCGTTCTTGGTAAGTTGGTTATGGGATTGTGCCCATTTGACTGATTGCGTGAATATATATGCCTATGAAATCTTGAATGATGCATTTAATAAATGATGCAAATTGAATGTTGCATATGGACTTTCTGCCTGTGATAGCCTGGTCTTATGCCCCTCATGACACCAAGGGTTTAGACTGACATCTGGGATGATGACTTGATAACCATTTAGTCCTACGAGAGGACATTATGATTGGACCAAGCTGAGAGCGAACCCACATAGGAACCTCATAAGTCTTGCGGAGAGATATTGCCGAAGGATCCGCACGTTGTTGTAAGCTTGGAAGATGGTATGCTATTCAAAGGATCAGCACGTTGGTGTAAACTTGGGAGTCAGCTAGGCCATATATATATATATACCTTATGTTGGGTTGTGAAGATGTATGAATCCCTGAGGGATACCGCAGGTGGCTGCAAGTCTTGGCTGAATGGTCTGTGATAAAAAATAAGCAAGGAGATTGTGCTTCCTGGGTTGAAGACCCTTACAACTATGCGGTGCCCATAGAATGGTCCTATCCCTTAGTCCGTTAATACGGGGGATGCATTCAAGTTGCTAGGACATCCTGTGGTGCATTCAGGTTGCTGGGACACTCCGGATAGAGATCGAGATCACGTGGGATCATACGATATTTCACAACTTAGACAACTTAAGATTTCTCTTGCATTGCATGTCTGTGTTGATACTATTGGCAGTGCCATTTGTATGAAGCATTTGGCCCAATTCTCATACTTAAAATCAATGCATGTAGTTGTAGGATTCACAGACCACTGAGTATTACTCTGTGAGGATGGGAGAGCACTTACTATTATTGTTTGCCACAACTGTACACTGCTTGCACATATTATAATTATTACACAATTGTTCACATTTGCACTTTTCTCAAATACTGGAAATGAGTGAATGCCCTTCATCGAAGGTTTACTCATCCGGGCTTCCAGCTTATGGATGTTGTTTAATATTTCAGGTTCAGGAGCATAGTTGCGACACGAGAAGACTCGGATTACTATGGTAGTATAATTGGTGTAGTTAGAAGTAGTTTTTATTTCATTTGAATTTGCTAGTTTAGTATATCTTTAGTAGTTACTTATATCTTACTAGAACTATTAAATCTTCCGCTTATGTTTTTTGATCCACCTCCATAGCGATATGGGGTAAAGGTCGCAACTTAATCCGAAAATTCTGAATTTTTGGGTTGGTTCGTGACAAAGATGGTATCAGAGTACAAAGTTTTTCTAAGACATAAGTAACTAATTTAGGAATTTTAATAGGACTTCAGGATATAACCTTTATAGGTTAACCATCAGATAGGTTAAGTGGGATTAAGGGAAATAAGTATAGTAGGATGTAAGTGGTGCGGAACGTATGTTTGTTGATTGTGCACCTTAGCAAGTACTTCAGATGAACGATCAGGGATAACTAGCCTACAAATCCTGAGGATTTTGAAGTAGCGGCTACTAAGGTGAAGATTATGCTAAGTATTGGATCGTCGTGTTCACTAGGATGTGATGATCTAAGACTTACGATTGTTGTATGAATTAATTTAAAATTACTTAGAACGCCAATGCAGATGAATTTTCAAATTTCAAGGCCAATATAGTTGCAAATGCATTAGGCTAAGGGATTTGACAATTTACAACAATTAGATTTTTATATTTAAATATGAAGATTAATAATTATAAATTTTTTACATTTCACTAAATACCATTATATTATTCCTATGTTGGGAAAAGAAAAAAAAAATTAGTTATTGGGCCTAAGTCTGGTCAGGTACTATTCATATCTGACCCGAACCAGGAACCACACCCAATTTAATTTTTCCTAAGGTTTTCATGTTTGGAGTGAATTGTTGTGATAAAATAGCTTCTAAAATTATAAGAAAATGTGAGTTTTGAAAATATTCAGATTGGACCCCTAATTAACTTTGGCGCACTGTTCGGCCTGACATTTAAGCTTGCCGAATGTCGGGCCGAAGACCTAACCGAGAACCACTTAAGGTCATTTTGACCTCATTTCTTCTTCTTGACTCTTTCTAACTTCTTCATCCAAAGTATTTTCACTCCAACCCATTACAAATCAAGCCTCTAAGAGCCAATCCAACCAAGGTAAACCCATCTCTTCCTCATTCCTTTTTCCTTATTTGTTAAAATATCAAACCCTAGGTTCTCTTTTTTACTAAACCCTAAAACTAAGATGACTAGAGCTCAAACCAAGGGTAAGAAAGCTTCCCGAAAGTCCGAATCTTCTAGGGGATCTACCTCTAGGACAGAACCATCACTAGACTCTTACGAGGTGGAAGATATTGAGTCTCCATCTGAGCCAGAACCAGAACCAGAACCCGAACTTCGGGCACCCATCTCTGAGTTCTCTTACATGAACTTGCTTATTGAGAGATCCACCATAGCCCTACATGTAGAGTCTTATGGTGTTCTTGCCATTCTACGTGCCATAGGGCAGGAGCCTATCCTGACTTGGGGTGGTTAGGCATACGAAACCCTCAATAGGGATATGTACGGGTACATTACTGTGCCAGACCTAGAGACCTCCTCCATTACTTTCGTTACTTCCAGAGGAACACGAGTCCTCAACCTCCAGCTAGTTTCTTCTCTCATGCACGTTCCCATGAACAACGTGCTAAACACTGTTCCAGACCTTCACTTTTCTGAGCGTGCCGACATGACTACTACTCTGTGTGGATACAATGTCGCATGGAAAAATAGTAATGCACTCTCCGCCACCAAACTCCTTGCTCCTTATCGCATTTTGCATGCGATTTTCCTCCGCTGTGTTTACCCTCGCACCGGTAACACTAGCGAACTTACTCCTTTTATGGTGCAAGTGCTGTTCATGGTAGTGACGGGTCAGCGTCTCTGCCTTCCTTCCTTGGTGATTACCACATCATCAAGTACTGCAGGCTCACCCGGAAGGGTGACTTACCTTTCCCTTGCTTGATGTGTGCTGCGGCCAGAGAGTGGGGTATCCAGCCGAGCCAGCCCGACAAAGTCTTACTTGAGAGGTCCTTCACCTTCACCAACCTCTCATTGATGAAGCTTCCTCAGTATGCACACAAGCTACCACAGTAGCAGCCTCAGGACCAACAGCAGCAACAGGAACAGTAGCCTCATGAGGTCGAGCGTTAGCCACTACAGGAGCCGACAGACCAGCCGCACCGAGCATCCACCTCCGTCACACTAGGACCGGACTATGTCCCCAAACGAGGACAGTCGATCGAGGTGAGACTTGTCGCCATGGAGAGGGTGAATCATCGAGCACATTTGAGGACGAGAGCAGTGGTAGCTGGGGAGCACCGTCGAACACGGAGGCAGATGTCCTGACTGCAGAGATCTGTAGATGCCACACTCTGATTCCTGCAAGAGACCTTCGGTTGCGGTCATGTTGCTGATGCCACACCTCTTGCTAGCATGCCTCCAGCACCACCTCCAGCAGACCGGCGATAGTTGTGCCCCTGTTCTGGTTATTGTTGTGTAGCACCACCACCTCCTGTTGTTCATGCTTCTTTGATGTATTAGACTTTACTTTTCTTTTAGTAGTTCAATCTTGAGTTGGGCAATAGTTTGGCCCTTATTTTGTAAGAAACTGAAAACTTCCCTTTCCGTTAATGATTACGACTTCATGCTAGTATTCCAATCTCCTGTCATATACATCCATCAAGATCCTCATTTTATTCTTAGAACTCCTTAGAGAAATTTCAGGGACGAAATTCTTTTAAGGGGATTAGACTATAATGACATGAAAATTTAACCTTAGTTAATTAAGATTAGCGATTGACATAATTTCAAAATAATTAAACTAAGTCCACTAACAGCTTAGGTGTATGCCCATTAGATCCCTGACCTTGGAAAGTTAGGTTAATTAAGAAATTAAATTAGTTTAGGTAGCCAATCTGAAAGACCAGCTGAAAAATTAAGGATTAATTAAGATTTAATTAGTTTACTAAATTAATTAATTACATTCGTAAACTCCCGAGATCCATCTCAGACACTTCAAAAAAATCCCTCTATCAGAGCCCGCATAGATGGCCAGTCGAGAAATATAGAGCCAAAAACCCCATTTTGCCCTTAAGTATTGGCATTATTCACAGGTTGCCTATAAATAGAGCCCTAAACTCATAAAACACAATTTCTCTCTTCTCTCTCTTGGGATTTTGGAGTCATGAAGGGGATTTGGAGCTCAAGGATGATCTTCCAAGTTCCAGAATGCGCTGCAACTCAACCTCAACTCCCACGGCTACACCCGAGGTTGAGTAACCTCCTTTGATCATGTATTTCGGTTGTGTTTTAATATTTTGACCTAAGAGAGGGGTTGTTTGCCTCATACCCTCCTTATATGGATTTAGACCCTCTTATTTGTTTTATGTGGAAACCTAAACACTAGACCTTCACATTTGACCATGCATGTGGAAAGCCAAACCCTATGTGTTGAGAAAAAGGGGGGAAAACCCCAAATCTCTACCGAAGACCAAATGAAAATGATATTGGACCACAATCGAACCTTCCTGGGGGTAGAAACTAACTCCCAGTGAAATTTTAACCTCAACAGTCTCTTCCTGAACTACGGCGCACTCATCGGCATACCAATGAGGTCACCAAATCTTAGAGACCAAATAAGGCCCTCGGGAATTGTCGCCGAAGGGATTTAGGCACACCGAAGAGGTTGTCGAAGCCTCCCTTAGGCGAGCCTAAGAGGTCGCCGAAATATAAAGTGCCAAACCAATTTGACTTCCCGCGTATCGAGACCCATTTGGACCAAACCCCGAGGTGCCAATTCGTTTGACACCCTTTCACCTATTTAGGCGCACCGAAAGGTCGCCGACGACCCCACCGAGCCACTCCACAGGTCCAATTGGAATGATTCCAATGGGATCGCATGTATCTTGACTAGTTACACGTGTCTAGCCTATTTCCGGGTCAGTTAGACCTCTTGTGTAAAATTCGACCCCTCAACCCGAAAATCTAGTCAGCGTAGTTGGGCCAAGCAATAGGAGTTTTCAGGGAAATGGGTAAGCATGACCCCCAAACCTTCCTATTAGCTTAGTACCATCATAATACGCGTGTTGGGATACAAAGGGTTGGATAAAATGTTGCAATTGTGTATTAAATTGTGAATTTCGCATATTGAGATGCCCTTGATAGCTATATTTTGGAAATGAGAATGGTTTAGGCACTCGGTAGCCTCTCATGTAATTGTGTGACAAAAGAGATCACGTGGATGAATCTAATGAATAGTGTTGATGAGGAATTGGTGCCAGTGTGCCCAACTTACCTCCATTGTTAATTGTAGAATTTTCAATACATTTAGTTTCCTGTTAAGTAGTATTTAGGAAGGTATGTAGGTAGAACTTGAACTGTTAGATCAACGTACATTTAGTAAGTTAGGATAGAATTTTTTATTTAGTAGTAAGTTAGATATGTACTTATATTGCTTAGTAAGTTAGATTATGTACTTCATCGTTCTTGGTAAGTTAGTTATGGGACTGTGCCCATTTGACTGATTGCGTGAATATATGCCTGTGAAATCTTAAATGATGCATTTAATAAATGATATGAATTGAATACTGCATATGGACTTTCCGGTTGTGATAGCCTAGTCTTATACCTCTCATGACACCATGGGTTTAGATTGACATCTGGGATGATGACTTGATAACCATTTATTCCTACGAGAGGACACTATGGTCGGACCAAGCTGAGAGCGAACCCACATGAGGAACCTCATCAGTCTTGCCGAGAGATATTGCCCAAGGATCCGCACGTTGGTGTAAGCTTGGGAGTCAGCTAGGACATATATATATACCCTCTGTTGGGTTGTGAAGATGTATGAATCCCTGAGGGATACCGCAGGTGGCTGCAAGTCTTGGCTG
>JAUPMG010177845.1:0-10457 GCA_031762675.1 Pachysandra terminalis
AATTTTTCAAGATTTAAAATAATTAATAAAGTGAATATTGTATTTGTTTTCAATTTTTGTTATCCAATTTAATGTACATATATTTATATAACTTAGCAATTCACTTATATAAAAAATATGTGACTGTATAAATATTATATAATATAAGTATATATATATATAAGTATATAAGTATATATTATATATATAAGTATATATAAGTTTTTGGGTCATTCTGTTGGGCTGCCTAGCATGGCCAGCACATTTGAGCCTTAAAGTTCAAGGGTGTTTTGGGTCGTGCTGTGTGCCTGCCATGGAACCGCCCATAAGGTCCGGCACGGCCTGAGCCATTAGGCCCGCGTGCCCCGTGCCGTGCTGGGCCTGGGGTTGGGATTGCTGGGCACGGCACGACCCGAAAGCTTATCGTGCCGGGCCGTGCCAGGCACGAAGCACGCGCGGCCCGTTTGTACATGCCTAGACAAAGGTACCCTAAAAATATTATTTAAGTACCTTACTATGTAAGGGCTTTTTGTAAAAACAATAGAATTTTTTGGCACGCTTTTCAACATGCCCTTTCCCTTAATAGTATAGATTTAAACTGCAAAATTTTTTAAAAATGAATTTTTTAAAATGAGCACACCAATCATGTCCCCGGTGCACTTTTCGGTGGACGATTGTAGGTGCAGGGGATCCGAACTTGTATATTCTGGTCGCGAGTGCCGGCCCGGCATAAAAATATCCCTGCCATGTGTGCTTCGTGCCGGGCATGGCATGGCCCAATTAGTTATCGGGTCGTGCTGTGCTTAATTCTCAAACCCTAATTTCGACACGACACAAAACACGATTATTATCGTGGTGGATTTTGCCTATATTTTTGGAGAAATTTTGAATCGTGCTTGTGCTGGGTCGTGCCATGCCATGCCACAGACTTGGGACTCCAAGCCCAACACGGCACAGTCCTGGGTTCATGCCTAAACATGGCACAACACATGTTGGACATGGAAACTCGTGCCCAGGCATGCACACAACGTGCCAGGCATGTACACCCCTATGATTAGGGGAATAGCAACGAGACGGGTTTTGACGAACACTAACCCACCCCTAAAGGAGCCCCCTAATACCAAACCCGCTTCTAAGTCTAACCCTATTGAGGTAGCGGGGTAGGGGGGGTTTGTCCCGATTAAAAGGTTCTTTAAAAATAAATATTTTTTTAAATTAAAATCTTTAATATTTCAAATATATTTACTTAGATTTATATATAAAATATATATTTAAAACATAAGTGAATGCAACGGGACGGGTTAGAGGCAGGTTGAACCAAACCCTAACCCGCCCCTAACCCGATTCATAGATTACCATACCCTAACCATTAGAAGCGCGACCCAGGTTACCCGTTTAACCCAAACCATTGCCATCCCTACTTATTATGAACCCATCTTCTTGATATCTAAGACTGAATTTTTTTATTTTATTACTATTTTTTTTCCAAGTTTGGTACTTCTTAAAAACATGATCATCGATTCAGATCAAGCGAATCTGTTTAACAATACATAACATCAAGAATTAATTTTATTTATTTTTATAAATATCCAATTACTAAAGAAACAAGGAGTTAGTTGTAGTCTTGTTGATTAAAGTCTAAAAGCTGCTGATCTAAGTAATAAAAAGGATCTTTTTGGTAAGTACTGAGCCACGGGGGTTCACCATATTGAGTCTGGGTTAGAGTCAATTGCTGCCGCTGTTGTTGCTGCTGGACTTGTTGTGAACTATAGAAGGTAGTTTCATTTTGACTGGCACTGAACCATGAGGGTTCACCATGTCGAACCTCTGCTAGAATTGATTTTTGCTGTTGGTGCTGCTGTTGTTGCTGCTGATGTTGGGCTTGTTGGGGACTATAGAAGGCTAGTTGACATTGTGCCTTGGCCAATTCTTGTTCAAGCAGGATTATTTGTTGTTGTAATTGAGAGATGATTCCAACACACCCATAAACCGGATCTTCGATACGCGAAGTTGCTTCAAAAGACATGCAATCTGCTGCCTCTGCACGATAATGTACCGGAAGTTGCTGCTCCCAAACAAAGAATAAAGGAAGAAGAATGTTAGCAGAGTTCGAGTAGGGGTATGGCTATCAACGAATCGAGCTAGTTCGGTTTAGGCTCGTTTCGTATGAGTTGTGCTTGTGCTTTATAATTAGGCTCGCGAACTGAGCTTGGGTAGGTTCGGCTTGGTTTGCCTATGAGATTATATATATGTACTCCTATATCTTATATTATATATTAATATAAATACACATATTAATATATTATATTAGATATAATAAGCATCAACTTTAATGTTAATACATTTGTACTAATCTAAGCTTTTTTGCGAGCCGAGAGTTTTAAGAGCTGAGCTTGAATCCAAAATATTTTAACAAGCTTGAGCCTTGCTCAAGGTCTATGAGCCCAAGTCGAGTTGGGCAAAGCTCGGCTCGAAAATTAATGTTTCTTATCTTCCTATTAACTGCAAAAAATCTTTAATTAGAAATCTTTAACTTACTAATGACATTTTAAATGATTTAAGTTGTCAAACACAAACAGAAAAAGAAAAAAAATAAGAAAGCATTAAAGATCGAAATCATTAACTTATTAATATGTCAAGTAGATCCATAATAATATCTTACAAAATCTTGAAGCTTTGATCATTATATATATTTACCTGTAAAATCTTAGTAATGTTGCTGGCTCCAAAGATTTTATGAACAGAAACAAATCTCTGAGGATTTGTTGAAGGGAAATAAGGAGCTAAAACACAATCTTGATGACATCTTCTTCGAAGATACTTGCAAGCTGCACAACGACTACTACTGGAATTAGACATGATAAAAAAAAAAAAAACCAAAAAAGATTCTGGTAATCTTTAGAAAAAATCCAGAGATTTTCTTTGAATCTTTAGAAAATCAAATCTGAATGTAAGATTTTGTTCGAGGTTTTTATAAGATGCTTGAGAGGTGTGGAATTTGGAAATCTTCAACGGCTAGAAATTTTAAACGTTATATTTGCAGAAAAGGTAGTTCTTGGAAACATGGAAGGTTTCCTCAATTATAATGAACCCTTCTTCTTCGATACCTAAAACTGAAAATTTTCACTTTTTTTTTTCTTTCTTTCTCAAGATCTTTTCTCTTCCAGAATTTCGAAGTTGAGACTTCTTAGAAATATGATCCAGATGATAAGATCAACAACAAGATGAACATAATGAAGAGAAGACAGGGAAAAAAAAAATTAAAGAAAGTAAACAAGAATTGCATTTTATTCATGCTATAGTAAAAAATGATTTTAAAAATCCTTGAATTTGTCCAAAAACTAAGCTTGAAAAATAATTTTATGTTCTTTAGTTTGCTATTTATTTGTTGAACATAGTTTTCTTAATTTATTTAAAAATGGTTTTAAAAATCCTATCTTTGGCTCATTTTTAACATAAAAGTTTTCCCTAGTTTCTATGAATGAGTATGGCCATTGTTTCTGTAATGTATTTTAGATTGTAAAGAAAATGGGTAAACAGTGGGAAGGTGGGTAATAGTTAAAGTTTGGACTTGATTGTGTGTATATGCTACATACAAGGATCATGTATTGCTAAGACATGATTGGCTTGTTAATTGCCATCAAGTCATTTGAAGCCATCGCCGATAGATCTCACGATTTAATGTGATTTTCTAGTCACCCAGACTGATCAAATCGTTGGGATTTAATATGGCGAATCGTACGGCTCTTATATTAAGAAAATTCATGTTTCAACAAAATCAAATACCAATAACTAAGTATTTGACTTAAACACAGCTCGTGTTTACACGAGTCATTAATTTTGTATTTCATGATTTATATATATATATATATATATATATATATATAAATAAATTTATATATCATATATGACCGAGCCGAGCCTACCCAAGCTCGGCTCAAGCTCGTTAACATAAAGAGCCTGTGTTTGGGCTCAGGCTCGGCTCGCGAGCCTAAATATTGAGCTCAAGCTTAGCTCATACGAGCCGAGCTAGCTTGGCTCGTTGACAACCCTAGACTTGACTCTTGAGGTTTTTACCAAAAGATACCAAGCAAAAAAAAAAAAAACCTAGAATCAATAGGTTAAAGAAAAAAAGTTTGTCTCGTGAATCGTGCTGTCTCTCAAGACAAAGAAGTTTATCTCGTAAATCATGCTTGTCTCTCAATGAAAAGAAGTTTATCTCGAGAGTCGTGTCTCTTTTATATAATGAAGGATGAAAAGATAAAAAAAAGTTATTGAAAAGGGGTAATAGAAAATATTTAGGGGGCAAAAAATAATTTCAGAGGGGCAATATGAAATGTTTTTTAAAACTAGTACCTATATCTAAAAAAAATAAAAAATCGAGGGGGGGCAATCCCCCTACCCCTATGTAGCTCCGTCCATGCATATTATCATGATATTTATGTGATAATCTTTATAGAATTGCTCATGACTTGTTATAGATGTCATGAAAAATCTATATATACTATTAAATTGTTATTAATGATATAACATGTATGCATGTAAAGGAATAAATGTTATGTATGATATAACATATCTGTGTGATAACATGAAGGCTTGATCTCTTTATGTATGTTTATGTGTGAAGGGTTAGTTGTTAGTTTACATCTACTAGCTGTAAGCTAATCCTTCAATGAGATTTACATTACAGGTCCTCCACGTGATCCGGTGACGAGGCATGGAAGTCGACTTCTTGGTAGATTAGTTTAGATATGTTTTGAGAGTGTTGGACTAGTAGGATTGGTTTATGGTTTTTAGTTTTAGACCATAGTTTGATTTATTCAGATTTGGTAGTTTTAGGAGTGATGTGTAATTAAGATTGAAGAATGAGTATTTATGATGGTTTTAACTTGTGCATTGTGTGTCATGGGATTACACGTGTATATGTATATGGGTGCACATGTAGACCTGAATGTATGTGAATTAAATATTTATGAATGTGAATATGATTGGTTTAATAATATATTTATGATTTGTTAGATAAAAAGTAAATGATTACTATTATGTTGAGTTGAATGCACGAGGATGTTATGCTATATATGTAAAGTATGATATTTGACATATATATGTGAATGTGAATTGGTGTGGATGTGATGAGGTTGTGGTATGTGATACATTATGATAATCATGAAAGCATGTTAGGATGTTAGATATGATTATGCATATGTGAATTGTGAATGATAGTGTGAACGTAATGCATGTACAAGGTAAGTACTATGCACGGTGTTGTTTGTAAGCATGTAGTATATGTTTTATTTATGATAACATAACATGCTTAGTTGCTTACTGTTCACCCTAGGATTTGGTTGAGTGAAAGGAACTTGGTAGGGGCACTAGAGATATCATATCAATTAGATTAACTTAGGCTAATAGAGTCATCACGAGTTAATAGACGTGAGATACCAGATTGTTGAGTAGTGATACAGTAACTAAGTTTTTGGAGCTTAGTTGATCATTATAGTTTTTAGTCCCTCTAGTTATGGATGGTCGGCTATACTTGAACTGTTTGCCTACCATGAATTGTAATAAATGAATTAGACAACTTCGTGTGGCTTCTCTGGTAAGGATCTGACTGGCAAGATTCATTCTCGGACTGTTGGAATGATGCAGCGTGTAAGGTGAATCAAGAGTTGTTGCAATAGTCGTGGTTGCTATCATTCAGAAATATTTGTAGATCAGAAAAATTAGAGCCACAATAGCTCTAATACCATGATAAATTTAGGGCAAATAAATAAAACAATGACACGAAATATAACGAGCTTCGATTAGTGATAGCCTAGGTCTGCGGGAGAAATCCACACAAAAAAGGTTATGTGGTTGCTACATTTATTTCTTGTATTTATAGATTACAATGGGGAGAAATTAGAGGAGATCGAAGAAGGCGGAAGTGATTAAGAAGAAAAGAGAGAAGAGGAAAAGAGGAGAATATACAATCTTTCTAAACTGGTTGTAGAGGAGTTTAAGAAACGTGTAGAAAATGGTAAGTTTCATAAACTCGTCCAATATACTGGAAGTGATCATAGCGGTAACAACGTTGATATGATGATATGGTAAGTCATGTTTTAGAAAATTGTCTCATTTTTTGGAAAATGAAATATTCATTGAAACAAACACTAAAAAATATATTTTCCATATCCTATTTTACATTGAAACAAACGGAGTGTAAGTCATGACTCATAAGTTCAAATTGGAATCGTATTTGGTTCGGCTTTTAAAAACCAGATCATACATTGGACATGTGAGAATACTAGTTCGGTTCAATCCACGATTCCCACAAGACAACGGGATACGGGAACGTATCATAGATATAATTAATTAGAAGACAAATAAAGAGAATTTAAAATATTTGATTCACATCTGATTTTCATCAATTTATACAAGTTTTCATCCAGTGTACAACGATTTTATAATAAAACTAGACAAAAGCATAAACTGAACCATTAAGATGTCCGATTAACCATCCAAATAAATCTTACTTTTACCTATATACAGGAAATGAAATCTTATTAAGAGAAATACAATACTACGAAGAGAAGAGTTAGTTTTTCAGTTTGTTAGTCAGTTAGAATAATTGTTTTTTCAGTTATGGGTAGCTGAGCTAGTTAGAGTTTTCTTTTCCCTGTTTTTGTATATAAATACATAGCTATTGTAAGAAACAAAAATTAATTCGAATATGAAATCTCTTCCAAGTTTTCTTTCCTTCTCTCTGTTTTCTTCCTTCTCTGTTGATCTTATAGCTTAAAATTTGACATGGTATCAAAGCAATAATATCAATTTTTTTTGCTTATGGCTACTCTTGAGCAACTTTCAAATCCTTATCACCTTACTAATGGCGATTGTCCTAGACTTCAAATTATTTCCAATTCCTTTGATGGCGAAAATTTCCACACTTGGCAACGTTCCATGTCAATGGCACTGACTGCGAAGAATAAGCTTTGTTTTGTAGATGGTACTCTTCGTAAACCATCTGTTGAGCCCGATCTTTCTTCATGGATTCGGTGCAATACTATGTTGCTCTTGTGGATTATCAATTCTGTATCAAAGGATATTGCTGCGAGCCTTATCTATGTGGATTATGCCGAAGAGATGTGGAAAGAACTCAAAGAACGATTCTTGCAGAGCAATGGCACGAGAATTTTCCAGTTGAAAAGGGAAATCATGTCACTACAGCAAGAAAATATGTCTGTAAGTGTCTATTTCACCAAACTTAAAGGATTAATTGATGAGTTGAATAATTACAGGCATAGGAATGCTTGCATTTGTGCATGTAATTATGGTTTTCGTCAAGGTGAAGAGGATTTTGTGCATCAAGAACATGTTTTACAGTTCTTAATTGGATTGAAGGAGTCTTTTGCTCATATAAGAGGGCAGATTCTTTTGAATGAACTGCTGCCTCCAATGAGGTCTTGTCACTGGTTGTGCAAGAAGAACGTCAAAGTCAGTTAACTCCTGTTAACTTCATGAATTCTCAGTCTGCTGTTATGTTGAGCAGAGCTCCTTCATTATCAAATTCAAACCATTTTGTCAAGCAAAATGGAAAGCGAGAAAATATTTTATGTACTCATTGTGGACTGACTGGACATGCAGTAGGTTTCAAATTCAAGAACAAGAATTTTCCTCACATGGCTAATCAGATTCAAGAAACGGAGCCTCCTCAACCTATTCTACCGCAGCCACAATTCTCAAAAAAGCAATATCAACAGCTTATGGCAATGCTGCAATCATCAATTTCTGAGCAACCTGTAACAACCTGAAAATTTAACTATATATGTAATAAATATGTATGGTATTTAATTTCTTGTGTTGGGTTAACTAAGCGGTTAATTCAACAGTGCGATCGGTTGTGACCCGCCACATTTTTTGGACGTTGCACACCATAGCAAAATCCTTTTTACTTTTAATGATTGGTTTGGATGCTTTTGCTTTTTGTATCTGTGAGGTGTAAGGTTTAGATGCTTGCTTTGATTCAAGGGCTTGGATTAGTAGAGACTTAGGGTGTGTAGAGTTCTAACTCTCACATGTGTTTGTCTTGTATGGTTGAGATTGTATGTTAGATTTATCTAGGGTTTAGATTGTGCCACCTCACCATGTGAGAAACGCAAGAGATATTTTAACCTATTCATTCTCTTCCATGCATGGGAGAGGCTTTGTTTGCAAACATAGAAATTAGGGTTTGTTGAGAAGCTTGAAGTCTTTCTTGGAGCAAGTTGGTGATTTTTTCATTTCTTTTGTAAGTAAACTCATTCAGATTATTCTTTGATTGAAATAGGAGTTCATACACTATCTCTTCATGGATTCTCCATGATTTGTTCCATGTTATTGATTTAAGAATGTTTTCTTGTAAAATTTGTATCTAATGGTGTTTAAATTGCAGAAAGTTGTTGTAGTCTATGTGAAATAGAGTGTTGATGGTTTGGTTTTGATATCCATTGAATTTATGATGTTTCTATGGAGAGATAACCTCATTTCTGGGTTAACTTGAGGTTCGGCGACTATCTCAATGTGCCAAACTGTTCGCTGAGACCTACAGGAACTGTCGGAGACCTACTCGGTCCGCCGAGGATTTCTGGGGATTTTTCTTTGCCTGGAAATGTCATCGAGAAACCCTTCGTGTGCCGAGACTTTTTCTGAGAAATTTGACTCCTTGGAATTGTCGCCGAGGACCTTCAGTGCGCCGAGAATCTCTGTTGTGATCTATTCAGCTTGTTCTGTTGCACATATAATTCTCTTTGTTTGGTTAGGTCAAATTCATAGATAATGGACTTATACATTGAACTGTTAGCATACCTTGCTCTTTATGGCTTCATATCATGATGCATACATTCCACTTACTTGCGTCTATGAATGATGTTATTTGATGAATGAGAGTTGAGTTATGATTAGTTTGATATTACACCCTGTACACAATAATGATAATTGCGTAGTTAATGTGCACCTCATCACTTGCACTGCATTGACTCTTGACCTCGATTTGGTCTATGAGTAACTCCTTCTATCTCAGAGTTCCTGCATTGGACTCATGAGTGAAAGAGAGTTTTAATACATATTGTATTGAGTGAGGCTTGACTGGTCGAGTTGAGGGATTAGCTACCCCAATACCCTCACCCATGTTTGCAATTCTTATTCCCAAGGTATTTCATGATTTGAATGCTTGGATGTATATTCAGAGAGAGAGTTCTCTGTTAACTATTAATGAACATGATTTCCTGAGACAATCTATGTGATAGAACCTTGGAGTATTACCCATGATCAAAAATCAAGTGTGTGTGTGTGTGGGGGAGATTGTGCCTTCTAGGTTGAAAACCGTTAAAACTATGTTTGCGCTCATAGAATATCTTATCCTTGAGAAGGCCCTGTATTGGGGGATGGTTCGTTAAGACATCTTGCTCATAGGATGGATCAATCATGTGAGAACTTGTCATATTGATGGATATAATAGAGCACACATCATCTTAGATTGATTGCTAGATCACCTTGGTGTACACTATCTATATCTAGAGCACTACATGCATTTAATAAAGATTTGACCTCATTCATTCTCATTATAATCTGTCTCCTTCTGTTATTTTATTGGATTATCCTTGATTAGTGGTTGTGACCCTATATCAATCTTAGACTGCTTTGAATGCTTTTACTTACTGACTTTTATAGCTTAGGCTTTCTTGCAAATCGTATTTCAGGTCTTTTAGATGAAGAACCTCTGGATGCCGAGGTACAAGAGGAGAACCAGGAGGTTGAAGATCAATTTTATTATGATCCGTGATGTAATAACATAATACTTCTTTCTTTTTGGGATTTGGAGACGTATTATCTTTCTTTTCAAGTTTCAACTGTTTTGAGAAATTTGATTGGAACTTATTTTACTTTAAACTTCTGCTATTTTATTCAAACTCTGATGTAATATATTTTGTGATGCTATTCCTTCATTTGTATATTTTCTTCTTGAATGTCCTATGATGCAAGGTAATAGCGAGACACTTACTGCCACTCTTTCTTTTAGAGAGTGAGAGTCATTTTTCAGACTACTAAGGGCTCCCAAGTGAATCCTTGAGTTTGGGATGTGACAACCAATATCTTCTGTCAATCAAGTTATTCATGTTCAAAATCAATATCATCTTTTAATGAAGAATTCAAGTGGTATGTTTCTCAATGTTCAACACTCTGTTTTATATTCTTCTGCTAATTTTCGTCAAGCCTCTAAAATTTCACAATCCTCTTTGTGGATTGTGGACACTAGCACTACTGATCATATGGTCAGTAACTCATCTCTTTTACATCTATAACCTCAGCCATTTCCACCTATGTTAAGTTACCTAATGGTCATCTAGTCACTGTAACTCATATAGGCACAATAATTTTTTTTGATTCTTTAATTCTTACTGATGTACTTTGTGTACCTTCTTTTTCTTTCAATCTGATTTCGGTTAGCAAACTCATTA
>JAUPMG010177866.1:0-10456 GCA_031762675.1 Pachysandra terminalis
CGTTAACGGCGATTTAATTTTATCTTGAATAACACATGGGTACCCTTTTTTAAGAGTACCCTTTCTAATAACACATGGGTACCATTGAGGTACCCAAGTGGCAGCAATCTAACGGTGCTGTATAGATTGCTGTAACCCTTAAGCTGTAGAGGATGCGAGCCCACACGAAACACCACCTACAACATGTTAAAAGGCTTGAAGGCACTTCCACTCTTTGAAAATTTTAGGTTGTGTTTGGAACCTAGGATTTTGACTGCTAGAGAAATTATTTCCTCATGTTTCATTGAAGAAAGCAGGGGGTGGGGATAGAGAAAATAAGTTGAACAAATTTTCTCTTTGGGTAGGATAACAAGCAGGCTTTTCCGCTCTGAAAAAGACATTAGCAGGAAATAATAATACTACATTGCATTTACAAAGACGAAATCATGACCTCAAGTTACAGATGATAGCAAACAATAAGAACACAATCAACACGAATACAAGCCCTTTCCGATTTCAGCTGCCTTAGTACAACCACTAGAGGTTTTAATAAACTAAGCTACCCAGAAGCTGGAACAATTCTATGGAGTAAGCAATATTTCAGTTGTGTTTGGGAGCTACACTGACTATACTAAGCTTCTATGACAAAGATACTTCTTCTTGCATCAAAATTTGCAATCTGGACATATCCTGCTTAAACTGACAGATAGAATTGTCAACAGATACAAAGTTAATGTGATTAAGAATGAGAGAACCAGATAAATGCCACTGGATGCATCTGAATTGCTGACTAAATGCTGTGTATGAGTAAAGGATGTCCTCCAACTTCAACCAATTTCCGCAAATATGTGATATTGATACTGTTTAATGGAGAAAATCTCCTGTTATCTAATCATAGAGCCCTTCTTCAGACCAGATATCAACTAAAAAATCTACCATCTCCTGCATTGTCAAGCAATCATATGCACATCAACATTTTCCCCAGAAGAGATGTGAGAGGGAGATTAGAGGGAGACACAGGTCCTTCAGAAAACTTACAGGTAATGGGATTGGCTCAGGGAAAGTCTCGTTCGTTGAGAGCAAATCGTCATAGGTCATGGACCAGCTGCAAGACAGTTATTTTCATTGTATTAGTTGATAAGATACTGTAGACAATAAATTAGATAAGCGTGTTACAACATAGCATATTATGAGATAACTAAGAAAGTGATTCTTTGGAATCACAATTTCATACATTGACAATGAAAAAAAAGAAGTGACAATGCCTGCAACATGAAGGCATTGTCAACATAGTGTTTCAACTCGGTATTGGATCGGAGATCGTCCCAGTCCGATACCGAGTTGACTGGGCGATCCAACTCTGGATTGGCCGATCCAAAACATGGCCCATTTTTTTATTAATTAAAAGAAACTTTTTGAAGGGTGTTGGACGATCCCGATCTGACTCGTCCGAAACCGAGTCAGATAGTTTGGATCGGACGTTCTGACTCGATTGCGGACGAGTCGGAGAATTTTCAATAAATAAGGGATCGGCTGGGATAGCAACTCATCCCAAGCCGATCCCGAGTTGGATCAACCGATCTGGACTGGGATCGACCGATCCTTTACACCATGCTTGTGATAGCATTGCTGTATGTACACCACCCCAAGCACCAAAACTACAGATCAGTCCTCCTCCTGCATCATCTCCAAAGACAGAACCCCCTCAAACATGACACTCCTCCCCAAACCTCTCCTAGCCAATATCTCTACCGCCAAATTGTCCCCCCGAGACATGAGATGAAACGAAATATTCCAATCCTTTCTCAAGGACCAAGCCAGACAAACGAGATGAGAATAGCTCCAGGCACACTGCTCACGCCTCCCCATCCAATCGATAATAAAAGACGACTAGCCCTCCACAGTCAAATCCTGAAACCCCTATGCCCTAGCTAACCTCAAGCCAGCCACTAAGGTCACCAAAGCAGCCCTCATTACCACCACCCGAGCCAGAGAAAGCGAACAGAAAGGCCCCCTCACTATCTCTAAACACACCACCAACTCCAAAAGGCCCAAAAGAGTCCAAAGAAAAGCCTGTAATATTGAGCTTCACCCACCCAGCCTCCGAGGGCCGCCAAACAGAATGTATCGGCAAGGGGCAGCTCTCGATCCTATACCACTCTCTCCGAATATCCGTCGCTGTAATACCAACAAACTGAGTCCCCACTGAAGTCCACAAAGCAACAGACACCAAGATACCCTCAATCACGCTCAACGTCGAAGGTGAAGAATCCTGAAAAATCCTCCGTTTAGGCTCCCTCCAGATGTGCCATAAAACAGCCTAGAACAACAGGCGATACAAAATGTGGGTGCAGCAGGTTTCAAAATAGCATTTGCCAAAACCCCCACTTCTGAATGCATCTGCACAAAATTTAACAAAGAAGACGCTTTCATTATCTAACCTCCAATAAATTAAGTCCTGTACTCCAACTGTTTCCAACTTTTGAGAGGACAAAAGATGAGAAAGAGCCTCCAAGATCCTCGATCCCCCAATTGAATGTTGTCTTCTAAAGCCAATACTCCAAACTTTTGAAGAAAAACTATTGCTTGTTGTATGTTGTCAGTGTTGCAGAGATACACAGCATGCATGACATGTTCACAGCCAATTATAACCAATGGTTGCAATTTTAGTTTACTTTTTCAGTTCAATATTTTTTTTAATTGAGTTAACCATCTAAAACAACTATATGTATTTTATACAGTATTTTTTTTACAATTTTTTTCTGAAAAAAATAAGTTCTACTTGGCATTGCTCAGTATCATCCAATACGTACCAACATTGCCAATAATTATCAAGCTTGGCAAGGTCTGTTACAAAGACCACTATTGAGATTCTAAGTAATGTTGCCAGGAATTCAGTAAATTAGTGGTTAGTTTACACGAGCACGAGCTCATATTTGCATCCTTATTGGCATGCTATACTTTCATTCCAGAATCCTTTCCAGGTTCTTGATTATTTACTACTTTTCTATGGGACCACATAAAAATCAGGAATATTTTTATTTTTATTTTTTTTGAGGGACTAGTATCCATTTATGTTCTTTGGAAGACCCTGCATATCTCGAGTATTATTTTTAAGTAAAATATTTCCAAGCACATGAAAAGTACTATATCCTTGATAATAGGTTACCAAACTCAACCAAATAATATATCAAGTAGAAAAATATCAGTACACATTACTGGAAACTTGGAAAGAAGCATACCTTATTATTGGATCTTTTGGCACTCTTCGTGGCTTTTGAGATTGATCTCCAACCCATTCTCTTCTCCTCTCATGCCACGCTATTGCAGCTATGTAACAAATTCACCCACATGACATTCAAGAAAAGATTTTTTCTATGGAAAATATAAAATATGAACCAAAGAAAACAACCTTTGTTAAGTTTTATCTAGGTTTGAAAAAAAAAAAAAGATCCTTAATATCTTTTGTAGAAAAAAAATATTCTTAATATATATGCACTATTCTACTACAGTAGTACTCATCAATAGTGATTGTAACAGAATGATCAAGCCATGTAGCATCTTCACACAAATCTGTACCTTAGGTTTCAAGCATCATAAAATATAATTTTACGGTGGTGTAATTGCGAAGAATATTTGTCAGGGCTAGGGTCTTAATGCATCGGAATTTTGGCAGCTAGGTAAAGATCATGATAATTGAAGTCATGGTTTGGAACTTTGGAGGATGACATAGAGAAGTCAGGGTAACCAAGATTAACCTGGCAAGGCTACATAATAGGTTGAATGCCTCACCAACTATTGTCCATGTTGCCTATCCAAAAGGGACTAGGTAGACAGCCTGGATTTGCAACATCATCCCCCACATAGAAAAATTCCCATCTCTTACCAGGTAACTACTAACTAAACCTAGTGAGACATACCTGAAAATCCTTACCCTTTCAAGTTTCAACAATACAAATTTTAAACTGCTTCGCCAAAATTTTTAGAATTTCTTGGAACTTTTTGATAAGAAAAAGAAATTCCACAGATGTTCAAAATTTCAAATAATTCATCCAAACTTCATTTTCTTTAGATTCATCCTACAAAACGACTTAATTGTATGATATTAGGAATTCCATTTCCATCATTGGAGAAGAAAACATACCTTTAAAAGGGATTTCCCCATCAGAACTAAATTCCATTCATACCACTATTTGTTTGAAGACGAACCCTCATAACTCTAGCACAAACTAAATCAAATGCATGTATGTGCATCTATTTGATGTATTAACACGAGTCCAATCAAGTATTTCGATTGTGACATCAATTAGTTATAAATTTTGATATATTTTGATCTTTATTTAGTTTTTGGTTGTTATTTGTCTCTGTATTTTATAACATTTGAATGTTAAAAGCAATTGATGGATTTTACTTTAATAGCATTGTAACACATATACCCAACAACATGGTTTTACATTTAAAATTTTCTGAGTGTATCCAATTAGTTTTTGTATTATCTTCAGATATTAGTAATTTAGTATGTAATTATGTTTCTTTTAATCTTTTCCAACAGTTTCACTGAAAATGTAAATGCTATCTCCCTCCAAATTCCTTAATTTCTCCCAATTTTTGTGCCCAAAATTTCTGTAAAACTTCTCGTTTCAAAGGGGCTCTATCTCACATAAAAAGCATCGAAAGAAAATGAAAGACCTATATACAGAAATCAAATAATTATGTCCCCCACCAATAAACACATCCAACATTCAGCTATTCTTTAATTGTGGAATCTCTGTTATAGGGATTCATGTGTTTCAAATGTGGCGAAGAAGTTGGGGCATGATGCTTGGAGTGCCTGACTCAAGTATTCACCTTGAATAATTATCTATTCGCTACGACTTCATCCCTAACCGCCATAGTAACTCTAAAAGCAAAGCAAAACATTGTGCATCTAAATTGCAGAAGATATGCTACTAAAAGAATGTCTCGATCCCTTGCTTCTTTTGCTCTGTATTTCTTCTTCATCAATGAAACCCAAGTGTTATCTATCAAAGAATTTATTAAAAAACAAATGCTACTAAAAGAATGCGAATCAGAATGTTTGTTTAATATACTATGCGCTATGTAACTGGAACATTATAGGCAAAGTACCATTAGAATATTATAATTATGGAGCATAACAGCTAAATTAATTTGAATTATAAAAGGGCTTTTTGTTAGTAAAGTACATATTAGTAAGAAAATTGGCAAGCCCCATGTACATTACATGTATACAAGAAGGATAGCAACCAAAGAACAAGCCAGTGGAAGTATACATCAAAAGGAAATAAGTGGAATTATTTGTGTAACAGCTCTACATTGTAGAGTACAAAAGATTTTCTAGTGGGGCCATCATTATTAATCTATAATAATCTTATTAATT
Organism: Pachysandra terminalis; assembly: GCA_031762675.1. Classification (NCBI taxonomy): domain Eukaryota; kingdom Viridiplantae; phylum Streptophyta; class Magnoliopsida; order Buxales; family Buxaceae; genus Pachysandra; species Pachysandra terminalis. The sequence continues at coordinate 5,378 of JAUPMG010177866.1, forward strand.
TATGCCCATGGCAAGATGGATATTCACTATTCAGTCTCAACATTGTGCCAACATGGAAAGATTGTTATCATCTCAGGTTCTGATGGAAAGTCGTAGTATTTAGTGTAGTAAACATGGAAAGATCAGGTGTAGATAAGGATGAGATGGGAATTCGTGACAATAAGTGCTGGGATCATTATGGACTGAGTACAACTAGTAAGAAAGACACACCTTGATTGACAAATACCGAAGTGCTCATGTCTTTCTCTGTCGGCCTTTTTTCTTCATTTGCGGATGTGGAACCTGTTGAATTCTGTTTTTCATGGGAATGTGTGTTTCTACCGTTAGTCTCCATCTTTCCTGGACTCGATGACCATTGCCTTTCTGTAATAATTGATAATATCGGACCTATATTCCCCCTTAATGGTTTTCAACAAGGTTCTATCATCATCAATGGCCGCTTGGAATATGGCTTAGATCAATACTCTGCACAAGATACATATATTTAAAAAAAAAAAAAAAAAAAGATTGAAAGGAACCAGCCACAAGAAAACAGTTGGTCAGTACCACATACAAGATATCAGTACACCTTACACTTACATCCAATTAGCCTAAATTATTTAAACACTGCACATTCCTGGTAAAAGGGTATGTCAAAGGCAAGAGAAGCACCTATTTCCTTCAAAACAAAGCAACATATTTTCCAATACTATCCATTGAAAATCACCAATATAAATCGGAATGAACAGTAAAGGCATGTAACCATCTAATAATCATTGTTCACCATTGTCATTAGTAAACAAGCTAATGTAGTCCTCTAAGAGCCAGCTTTAAGTTTCTGAATTATGATGAACCACAAAAGAATATGCATCACAAATGCCTGAACCTTTGAATTGCTATTCAGTTGGGTAAACAGTTCATTTTTTATTGGTAAACTGTGAAACTATTAATAAGCTTAAGTGAATATACGAGTACACGAACAGTGTACTAAAGCAACCTAGCAGGCAAGAAATATAAGCTAAAACAGTAAAGAAACAGAAACATATTATCATCATGGTCTAGTGTATTAGTTCACTGTACTAGACTGGGCAGGGCAGATACCGGTCCGGTTCTGGACCTTCTGGTACAACCAGATCAGTACCAGTCCTGTTTTTTTTTTTAAGAAACATATACATTTAGTTTTTAAAGAAGTCCCCAGCATGTTCTAATAAGAAAATCTGGTCTTTAGATCCCAAATGTCTGTTCTCCACTAGGCCTCTGTTTTCCCATGTCACTTGTGAATATTCGGTGTATTTCCCTTTAAAAAAGTTTGGAAGGTGCAAAACCTTCCAAGATTTAAGGCCTTTATCTGGACTTTGTTTTTGAAAATGATCAATACTGATGATGTTCTCTAAAGATGATGAAAATATATGGCTTTATCACGCCAATTTCGTGTGATGTGTTGGCAGGACAAAGATTCCATAAACCATTTATTCATTCTTTGTGGATTTGCCTTTTTTAGGGTGAGGATCATTAACGCAATTGGATCTTTCATTTCGACATCACAGAACCGGTAAGCCAATGGATGTTTTCAGACTTGAGTGGTAAGTCCCTCCCTCCCTCCTTTTTTTAGGGTGAGGATCATTAACACCTCCCTCCCAATGAAATAGAGTTCTGATAATCTTTCCAAAGTTAGCATCACCTTAAACCTCCTTGTCCTAAAAACTCCTCACATTTCTTTCTAAAAGCATCACCAAACCGCAAGCAGGCACATCCTCCAAAGAAGCCTTATTTTCTTGTTCCTTGCACCATAAGACCATCTTTCTGAGAACTTTCTAACAGATTGTTGGCCAAACAAAAAGGCCAAATTTGGACAAAATTGAGATTCAAATTCTAGGCACAAATTCACAATGTGGGGAAAAAAAGTGACTAGCAAATTCTTCCTCCTTTGTGCACATGACACACTGTTTAGGGATAGTCCATTTGTGATGTATTAGTTGATAAATGATAAGGATTTTGTCTAGAACCTCTGCTCATACAAAGCAAGCAACCTTCGTAGGCACCTGAACCTTTCAAATAGCTTTAGAGGGAAGCAAGGAACCAACAGATTGATGATAACAATCTATCAAACAAGCAGACAAAGAAAGAGAACTTCTAGGATCCATCTTCTTTGATCACCACCATGACTCTGTGTGTGGGTAGAATATAATAATTGGTATAGAACCTCTACTGAATCAGTTTCCCATCACTGGGACTTCTTCTCAGGTCAATGTCATGTGAAAGAAGATACCTAGCATGGAATTGGTCCCCAACCAAATTGTCTCTTGCAACGTTGTCCACTTCCAGAAATATTTCCTTAAGAATCATTTCTCCACACCATAAGTCATCCAAAAATAATGCATTATTCCCATTTTCAACAACATTTATAACCTTTAAGAAACGGCTCCAAGATCTGCATGATAGCCTTCAAAAGACTGAACAAAAATGCTATTTTAAGAATGTACTACTCCTAATACAGGTGTGAGTTCCAGACCTTGAAGTAGTATAAAAATCGCTGAACAAATAAAAAAATTTCAGAACTTCTTTTAATACCCATAATTGTTTTTCTCAAGTGTGTGAATTCTGTATCAACTTTAGAGAGCCTGGAAGCCAAATTGACTCAAACCAATATCACAAACTCAGACTCGAGACTCATTTACCACTTGAACCCAGAACTTGACAACATTGTACTGATTAGGCCTACTGCTACAATCTGATGTATGTAGGCTCAACTCCGATTGAGTACTGAGTTAAATAGACTGGTGATAGTTTGATCTCTACCCAAGTAGAAGTTCAGTCATGATCCAGTTAGTATAGACTATAGAGCTTGAGTTCAATGGGTTAAGACTCTGAACATCTTGGAGTCCTCCAAGTGGTAATAAGACTCTGAACATCTTAGTGTATATATTGAAGTATAAAAAAGATACAAAAAGTGTGACCGTACAACTGTACACCAGTTGTGTACAAGTACCCCCCAGCCTACCACAAGAGACTTAGTCCATACTCTAAATCAAGTTGCTCCTGTGATCAGATCCCTATACAGTATGTCGATCAAATTCACCTGGCCAGAAGCCCAAAAATGCAGTCCCGAGAACACCTTCCCCACAACAACCCTGCTTGGAGCTTCCTTACCCTCAAAATTTCTGGCGTTGCGTTCCTTCCAAATGGTCCACAAGATAGCACCCGAGCTGAGATTCCACAAAACATTGCTCCTAGATTTCTTCCTCTTACTGCCCCATTCTAATAAGAGTTCACACACACTGCTCGACTCCTCCTCTCTCTTGCACGGACAACATCTGTTCGCCATGGACCATCCACGCGACTTTAAGTGGTCAAGGGTGAGGGCTTTGTTAAGAACACCCAACCAAAAGGAGAAAAGCCACCTTGGAAGGTAAACCCACCTTCCAGACGGCACCCAACTGAACAAATCCGGCCTCAAGATCCTGTAGGTGCTCAAAAAAAGAGCAGAACGAGAAATCACCTGATTTCTCTCACCTCCATCTCCTCCCGTCACTGCCTTGGCTCAAGCAAACGGATTGCAGCGCTTGGAGCAGCTCCCCCAAATGGTCAATCTCCCAATCAAAAAGGTTCCTTCTAAGAGCCAAATCCCAATTAACCGAGCTACCTTCCCTCCTAAGAACATCCACAACCATAGCCTCCTTGTCGCATGGTGTAAAGGATCGGAAGCCGGTGGCTTCGTGACAGGAGAAGGTGTTGGGGTTGGGAACACCGACAAAGAGGCCAATGGTGGTGATGCCGGAGGAATCGGTGGAGCACCTGGTGCGGCTCCCGGTGCTTAGGCCAAAGCAGATCCCATCACCAAGGCTAACATCCCTTCTCTTTCTTCCTTCTCTTCCACCGCTGAACAAAGACAGAGAGATTTTGATTGTGAGGGATGGATAAGTAGGTTCAGATACCAGTGGCCTCCCTTCTATTTAGATGAATAAGCCTAGGTTTATTCTGAACAGGCTCATTCTGAACAGAGAAAAAGATGACTTTATAAATATTAATTAATTATTCTAAAACACGGTCCCCTAGGTTTTGTTTTTATCATCTTCTTGCTTTATATCCGGACGTACACGTATCTTGCTCATTTAAAGCACTCTTTTTTTTTTAAAAGACGTGGGCCGGACGATCCAGTTTGGGTTCGGCTCATCAGAATCAGTCCGAGTCATCATTTTTTCAAATTTTTTTTGGATCATCCAGGGATCGCAGCTTGTCTCTGGCCGATTCCGAGTTCGACAGGCCGATCCGGATCGAGATCAGCTGATCCTTTACACTATGCTTTGTTGTTGGCTAAAGCAAAGATAGAAGGAAAGCATTCTTTCAACAGCCTCTCCTTGCACCAAGTATCTTCCCAAAATTTGACCCCCATGCCATCCCCCACACGGAAACAAATACCGACCTCAAATCTCCTAGCCACACTCTGAATGGTCTTCTAAATTCCAAGTCCATACAAACCTAAAGACGAACAGATAGCCCAGTCCCCAACATCAACACCATACTTTCTTGCAATAACTCCCCTCCATGAGTGCTCCCTTTCCCCAAACCTCCACAACCACTTACCCAATAGTGCCGTGTTAAATTCCTTGATGCGACGAAGGCCAAGTCCACCCTCCGTTCTTGACTTACACACTGAATCCCAAGCAACCAAGTGAAATTTAGGATTCCCTTTAGCATCATGCCAAAGAAACTCGCTCTCCAATCGTTCAATCCTATTGGCAACTGAAGAGGGGATTTCCATAATTGACAACAAGTAAGAAGGCATGTTGGAGAAGGCCGATCTGAGAAGAGTTACCTTACCTCCTTTAGAGAGGTATTTGCCTTTCCAAGAAGAGAGCTTCCTGTCCAGCCACTCCAACACCTGTTCCCAAACAGCTTTGGACTTGTACTTCGCCCCAATGGGAACACCTAGATAGGTGGTAGGAAGATTACCTACTTCATAGCGCAGTACCCCACAAAACTCCTCAATATCCCCTTGCCACGACCCAAACCAGTTTAGATTCACGGATCCATAACCGGGTCGGATTGCGACTCTCACCCCATATTGCTATGGGAGTGGAAAGCAATATAAGAACATAA
>JAUPMG010177877.1:0-10456 GCA_031762675.1 Pachysandra terminalis
ATAAATCCCTAATTTATCATCTGATCTTTATTTTGACTATTTAATCTTTATTTATTTCCTTACCTATCCTAATTTTCATAGGTCACAGTTTAAGGGGCACAACCCTAAGCTATTAGGGAGCCTAGTTTCATTATTTTGGATTTTTGCTCTGTGCTTAAATCTGAATTGGTTGAGGTTAGAATTTCAGGTCGCTACAGTCTAACCCCCCACCCTTAAAAGAATTTCGCCCTCGAAATTTCCTTAGTTAGTTATGGTTAGAATTTCATATCTATGATCCTACACTACATGAGTTTATTTTAAAGTATGCGAATCAGGCCAAGTACATCACACACGAGGCACTAGCAATAATATCAACATAGACGTGCAATCCGAGATAATGTTAAGCTGTCTATGTTGTGAAATATCGTATGATCCCACGTGATCTCAATCTCTTTCCCGAGGCCACCCAGCAACCTGAATTGGCCCCAATGTTTCCCAGTCATACCTGAATTCATCTCCCGCATGTGCGGACTCGGTGATAGGACTATTCAGTGTGATAAGTCACAGTTTTAAGGGTTTTCAACCTTGGAGGCGCAATCCCCCACTTAGTTTTGATCACGGGCCATTCAGCCAAGACTTTCAGCGTCCTGAGGCATCCCTCAGGGCTTCATACATCTTTACAACCGAACGGTGGGCATACGCATGGCCTCGCTATGTCCCAAGCTTACACTAACGTGCAGATTCCTGGGTAATTTGTCTCAACTCAAAACTGAAGAGATTCCTTATGTGGGACTGCTCACTCAGCTTGGTTCGACTAAAATCCTCTCATAGGACTAATTTGGTTTTCAAGTCAGTATCCCATGTGTCAGTCTAACCCTTTGTGTTATGAGGGTGTAAGACCAGGCTATCATAGCCGGAAGGGCCATATGCAATATTCAATTCACATCCATTAATTTAACGCAACATTCAATAAATCATAGGCATATATTTACGAAATCAATCATATGGGGCACATTCCCATAACTAACTTACCAAGAGTACGAAGGACTGAACCCATTTGCTGACTACGATGGTTAATCGTACATGTATTTATATATATATATATATACATATAACTTACTACCTACTATGATGTATACATATCCTAACTTACTAATAGCATGCAAATCACCAGTCAATTTAATTCATAACAATAAGTCTTTCTAACTACTACTGTCAGGGAATTAAACACAATACAATTTCTATAATTTATATTAAGGTATATATTGGGCACTCTGGCAGCAATCACCCATGCACATCATGTATTTACCATTTATGCTCATAAGAGGCAACCGGGTGCCTAATTAACTCTCATTTCCATGATATCACAACCAAGGCATCTCATTAAGCCTAAATTTACCATTCCGTAATTAGTTGAAATGTTTCAGAAGTCAACCATGTCGCAACATGTATAACATGAAGGTTCTAAATTAATAGTGGGTTTAGGGAGTCATCCTAACCCATTTTTCCCAAAGCTCTTAGTGCTTGGCCCCACTAGTTAGACTTTGTTTCGGGTTGAGGGGTCGGACTTCGCACCAGAGGCTTAACTAATCAAGATACATGTCCTCCCGTTGGAATCACTCCAATTGGACCTTTGGAGTGGTTCGCCGGGGCGTTCGGCGACCTCTCGGCGTGCCTAAATCGATAAATGTTTGCCAATAAGTTTGACACCTCGGGTTTTGGTCCGAATGTGTCTCGGTAGACGAGACGTCAAGTTGGTTTGTGACTTTTTTCGTTCAGTGCGCCTTCGGCGACCTATTTCGGTGTGCTGAGGTTACTTCGGCATCAATTCCCCGGAGTCCATTTTGGTCACTGAGATTCGTCGAGCTCGTCGGTGCGCCTACGAGTGCGCTGAAGCTGGAGAAAGGTCTGCTGATCTAGAACTTTTGCTGGGAGTTAGGTCTCACCACCAGAAATGTTCGATTATGGTCCATTTGTTATTTTCGTGGGTCTTATGCACGGATTTAGGGTATTCCCCCTTTTTCGACCACATTTAGGGTTAGGTTGTTCTGTATGCAAGCCAAATACACAAGTCTAGGGATTCGGGTTCCACATACATCATACGTAGGAGTTTAAAATACCTAGGTGAAGGTGGGGGCATGAGGTAAATTACTTCTCCTAGGTAAAAACACTACAGAATAACTCGTTCAAGGGAGATTACTCAACTTGGGGAGAAGTGCGAGGGACGGATTCGAGTTGCGGCGCATCCTGGAACTTGGAAAATCCATCATGAGCTCCAAGCATCCCTTACAGCTCCAAAATCCCAAGAGAGAGAAGAGAGAAGTCTGAAAATGTGTTTTATGTGCCAAAGGCTGTTATTTATATGGAGTCTGTGAATTGTGTTTCACTTAAGGGCAAAATGGGGTTTTTGGCTCTATTTGTCTCCTCTGGTCGTATTTGCGGGTGCCGATAGAGGGCTTTTGTTATTATGGCTGAGTTGGGTCTCGGGAATCCACGAGAGTAATTAATTAATTTATTAAATTAATTTGATCTTGATAAATCCCTAATTTATCATCTGATCTTTATTTTGGCTATTTAATCTCTATTTATTTCCTTACCTATCCTAATTTTCTAAGGTCACGGTTTAGTGGGCACAACCCTAAGTTATTAGGGTGCCTAGTTTCATTATTTTGGATTTTTACTCCATGCTTAAATCTGAATAAGTTGTGGTTAGAATTTCAGGTCGTTGCAGTCTAACCCCCACCCTTCAAAGAATATTGCCCCCGAAATTTCTTTAATTAGTTGTGGTTAGAATTTCAGGTCTGTGATCCTACACAACATGAGTTTATTTTAAAGTATGCGAATCAGGCCAAGTACATCACACACGAGGTACTAGCCATAATATAAACATAGACGTGCAATGCAAGATAATGTTAAGCTGTCTATGTTGTGAAATATCGTATGATCCCACGTAATCTCAATCTCTATCCCGAGGCCTCCCAGCAACCTGAATTGGCCCCAATGCTTCCCATTCATACCTGAATTCACCTCTCGCATGTGCGGACTATTCCGTGTGATCAGTGTTGGTTTTAAGGGTTTTCAACCTAGGAGGCACAATCCCCCCACTTATTTTTTATCACGGGCCATTCAGCCAAGACATCCAGCATCCTACGGCATCCCTCAGCGCTTCATACAACTTTACAACCCAACAGTGGGCATATGCATGGCCTCCCTATCTCCCAAGCTTACACTAACGTGCGGATCCTTGGGTATTTTGTCTTAACACAAAACTGAAGAGATTCCTTATGTTGTTCTGCTCACTAAGCTTGGTTCGACTAATGTCCTCTCATAGGACTAATTTGGTTTTCAAGACAGTATCCCATGTGTCAGTCTAACCCTTTGTGTTATGAGGGTGTAAGACCCAGCTATCAATGCCGGAAGGTCCATATGCAATATTGAATTCACATCCTTTAACTTAACGCAACATTCAATAAATCATTGGCATATATTTACGGAATCAATCATATGGGGCACATTCCCATAACTAACTTACCAAGAGTACGAAGTACTGAACCTATTTGCTGACTACGATGGTTAATCATACATGTACTTATATATATATATATATACATATAACTTACTACCTACTATGATGTATACATATCCTAACTTACTAACAGCATGCAAATCACCTGTCAATTTAATTCATAACAATAAGCCTTTCTAACTACTACTGTCAGGGAATTAAACACAATACAATTTCCATAATTTATATTATGGTATATATTGGGCACTCTGGCACCAATCACCCATGCACATCATGCATTTACCATTTATGCTCATATGAGGCAATCGGGTGCCTAATTAACTCTCATTTCCATGATATCACAACCAAGGCATCTCATTATGCCTAAATTTACCATTCCGTAATTAAATGAAAGTTTCAGAAGTCAACCATGTCCCAACCTGTATAATAAGAAGGTGCTAAAGTAATAGTGGGTTTAGGGAGTCATGCCAACCCATTTTTCCCAAAGCTCTTATTGCTTGGCCGAACTAGTCAGACTTGGTTTTCGGGTTGAGGCACGGATTTCACACCAGAGGCTTAACTAACCCGGAAATAGTTTAAACACGTGTAACTAATCAAGATACACGTCCTCCCATTGGAATTACTCCAATTGGACCTTTGGAGTTGTTCGGTGGGGTGTTCGGCGACCTCTCGGCGTGCCTAAATCGGTAAATGTGTTCCAATAAGTTTGACACCTCAGGTTTTGGTCCAAATGTGTCTCGATAGACGAGACGTCAAGTTGGTTTGTGACTTTTTTCGTTCAGCGCGCCTTCGGCGACCTAGTTCGGTGTGCTAAGGTTACTTCGGTGACAATTCCCAGGAGTCCATTTTGGTCACTGAGATTCGTCGAGCTCGTCGGTGTGCCTACGAGTGCGCCAAAGCTGGAGAAAGGTCTGCTGATCTTGAAATTTTGCTGGGAGTTAGGTCTCACACCCAGAAATGTTTGATTATGGTCCATTTGATATTTCAGTGGGTGTTATGCAGTGTTTTAGGGTATTCCCCCGTTTCGACTCCTTTTAGGGTTCGGTTGTTCTATATGCATGCCAAATACACAAGTCTAGGGATTCCTGTTCCACATACATCATACATAGGAGTTTAAAATACCTAGGTGAAGGTGGGGGCATACGGTAAATTACTTCTCGTAGGTCGAAACCCAAAAAAAAACACAACAGAATAACTCGTTCAAGGGAGATTACTGAACTTGGGGAGAAGTGCGAGGGATGGATTCGAGTTGCGCCGCATCCCGGAACTAGGAAAATCCTTCTTGAGCTCCAAGTATCCCTCATAGCTCCAAAATCCCAAGAGAGAGAAGAGAGAAGTGTGGAAAAGTGTTTTATGAGCCAATGGCTGTTATTTATATGGAGTCTATGAATAGTGTTTCACTTAAGGTTGAAATGGGATTTTTGGCTCTATTGGTCTCGTCTGGTCGTATTTGCAGGTGCCGATAAAGGGCTTTTGTTACTATGGTTGAGTTGGGTCTCGGGAATCCACGAGAGTAATTAATTAATTTATTAAATTAGTTTGATCTTGATAAATCCTTAATTTATCATCTGATCTTTATTTTGACTTTTTAATCTTTATTTATTTCATTATATATCCTAATTTTCTGAGGTGAGGGTTTATTGGGCACAACCCTAGGCTATTAGGGAACCTAGTTTCATTATTTTGGATTTTTGCTCTATGCTTAAATCTGAATTAGTTGAGGTTAGAATTTTAGGTCGTTACAGTCTAACCCCCCCAACCCTTAAAAGAATTTCGCCCCCGAAATTTCCTTAATTAGTTGAGGTTAGAATATCAGGTCTGTGATCCTACACTACATGAGTTTATTTTAAAGTATGTAAATCAGGCCAAGTACATCATACAAGAGGCACTAGCAATAATATCCACATAGACGTGCAATGCAAGATAATGTTAAGCTGTCTATGCTGTGAAATACCGTATGATCTCACGTGATCTCAATCTCTGCCTCCCAGCAACCTGAATTGGCTCCAATGTTTCCCAGTCAAACTTGAATTCACCTCCCGCATGTGCGGACTCGGGGATAGGACTATTCCGTGTGATCAGTCATGGTTTTAAGGGTTTTCAACCTTGGAGGCGCAATCCCCCCACTTTATTTTTGATCACGGGCCATTCAGCCAAGACTTCCAGCATCCTCCAGCATCCCTCAAGGATTCATACATCTTTACAACCCAGCAGTGGGCATATACATGGCCTCGCTATCTCCCAAGGTTACACTAACGTGCGGATCCTTGGGTAATTTGTTTCAACTCAAAACTGAAGAGATTCCTTTTTTGGGTCTGCTCACTCAGCTTGGTTCGACTAATATCCTCTCATAGGCCTAATTTTGTTTTCAAGTCAGTATCCCATGTGTCAGTCTAACGCAACATTCAATTCACATCCTTTAATTTAACGCAACATTCAATTAATCATATGCATATATTTACGAAATCAATCATATGGGGCACATTCGCATAACTAACTTACCAAGAGTACGAAGTACTGAACCTATTTGATGACTACGATGGTTAATCATACATGTGTTTATATATATACACACACACACACATATAACTTACTACCTACTATGATGTATACATACTAACTTACTAATAGCATGCAAATCATGTTATTCAGCATTCCCTCCGTGGGGGTCCGGCATCCCACCATGGAGTATTCATTGATATTAGCTTCGCTGTGTGCAACTGTTTTAAATGTATTGGTGGCCTAGCGACCAAAGTTGATGTGTGCAACTATTTTAACTGTTTCGTGATTTCTCCAAAGAACTTTTCCTAACAGCGCTACGGGATCTTTAACGTTGGAAAGAAGGACTGTAGTAACAGACTAACGAAAGTGAATTGAATAGGAGCTTTCTTGAGGATACAGAGAATCACCACCTCTACAAAAGGCACCTACGGATAGAAAAGAGCTCAGCACGATAAGGATATAGTAATCACCACCTTAACGTTACAGAAACTCAGAAATTTCGAACTTTCTTAGCATCCACCTAGATGAATGAAGAAGAACAAAATCACACAGGTTCAGATGTTGATGAGAATCAACCTCATCATGCACCATCAAAGGATCCGCTGCATGTTCCAGTTGGGCCTATTACTTGGGCGAGGTCCAAGAAGATCTAAGCAGCACTCAATGAGCAGGGTAAATCAGGAGATCTAGGTTGACTCTAAAACGAGGAATTTCAAGCTTGGCCCAAAGGAAGATGAAGGCATCTTAAATTTAATCGTTGTTGAAGAAGGCACAGTCGATCGATCGTAGTGCGATCGATCATAGTGCGTTCGAGGGCAACATCAAATCTGAGCAAATCAAATCTTGGCGCGAATTCAGTTACGGACTTACCTTATCTCAGACCTTCCTTAGGCGTGGATGAGCTGCAATCTTCAAGCAACCTTGTTGCTAAATTTTAGGAACTTATGTTTATTATCCTTTCTTAGTTTTACTTTCTTGTTTTAGGACTCAATTAGTTTCTTTCCATTAAAGTTGTTGTGTGAGATTGAAAGCTATAAATAGCCTACAACGTAATGAAGAAGACACTTTGGATTTTAATACAAAACTTGAGGTTTGCTTCCTCTTTTGGTTTATCAAAGAACTTGTTGAACTTATCAAGGATTCTTCCTTGTGGCATTCAGATCTAAACCTTCGGCTCGTGACCCATTCATAGTGACTGGTTCGGGGTTGTTACTTCATACTTTTTGGTTCGCGTTTCAATCATAAACGTTTCCTTCTATAAAATTCTGATTTTTAGCTTTCTTGGGCAAATAATCCAACCTTGTTGTTGGTTCTCGATAGCAAGTCAATCGGGGTTCGCATCAGAGAATTTATTTTTTATCCAAGATAATCTGCCCATTCCGTAGAAATTCGTCACTAAGACCATCTTTGCACAAAAAACAAGTCTAGAAAAACTAAACAGTCACTTTAGCAACAAAACCCAAGGATTCATGCAACGCACACTTAAAACAAACAAAAATAACGTCTTTGAAAATAGCAAACAACTAAACCTTTTAGATTCTTAGCACCTTAATGCTCAGTCACATGGACGCCACCTTGCACCTTTAATGTTCAGCCGCATGGACGCCACCTTGCACCAATCAACTTGTACAATAATTCCACATCATAGTACAATTTGAATCATTGGATTCAGCAACCGTATCAAACAGTATCACCTTGCTTCCCAGAACTTGCTCCTTATGGTCTAGAATCTGTATCGAATATTTCTAATATGTAGCATCCTCCATCAATGTCACTGTCTGCCAATCAATAACACTGCCAATCAACATTGAGACGACGTTGTGTACTTGGTCTAGGCTAGATGGCTGTAACAACATGTAAGCCACCTCTCCTATCCGTTCAGATATCTCAAAGGTTCCAATGATCCTTGGTGATAACTTACCCTTCTTCCTGAATCGGAATACTCCTTTGGTCCGTGAAACCTTAAGGAATACCCAATCTCCTACCAAAAACTCCAGATTTCTCCTCCTCACATCGGCGTACTTCTTCTGACAGTGCTGTGCTACAAGAAGCTTTTCTCTTGTCAACTTAATATTCTCGGTTGGTTCAGCGATTATCTCCGGTCCTAAGGCAACGTGCGTGTTGTCTTCATTCCAGCACAAAGGGGACCTGCAGGGTCTTCGGTACAAGGCTTCAAACGGTGCCATACCAATCGATGATTGGTAGTTGTTGTTGTATGAGAATTCCACAAGTTGAAAGTTGTCTTCCCATCTCCCTTTAAAATCCAGAATACATGTTCGGGGTAGATCTTCTAAAACATGATTAACATGCTTCGTTTGTCCGTCCGTTTGATGGTGGAATGCATTGCTGAAGTTCAGCTGTGTTCTCCAATGCCTTATATGAACTCTCCCAAAACTTAGACTTGAATTGGGCTCCTCGGTCTGATACGATCGTCCCTGGTACTCTATGAAGTCTAATTATCTCCTTCACATAGATCCTTGAAAAATTATCAGTGTTTATCATTGTCCTTGCTGCAATGAAGTGCATAGATTTGGTCAATCTGTCTACAATGACCCAAACCATATCATGGTTATTGCGGGTCTTAGGTAGCCCCGTAACGAAATCCATTGAGATGAACCACTTCCATTCTCCAATTGGCAAGGTCTGCAACAATCCTACTGGTCTTTGGTATTCCGCCTATTATACTTGTTGGCATGTGACACACTTAGTCACAAACTCCTCAATCTTCTTCTTCATTCTTCTCCACCAATACTGCCTCCTCAAGTCCTGGTACATTTTCGTCCTTCCGAGATGAATGGAATAGCGTGAATGATGCACTTCCTCCAAAATTTCTGCCTTGATATCCTTGTCATCCAGCACACAAAGTTGTCCCTTGTACTTAATGTTTCCCTCCTCCTCCTTGGTCCAATCTGTGCTTACGGCATCGTTGGCTAACTCTTGTATCCAATTCTTCTTGGCTTGAAGTTCGACAATTCTGGTCTTCAAAGTCGGCTTAGTGAGGATGCTGTACAACTTAACACCCCTTCTCTTCTTCCTTGATCTCCACATTCATCTCAGTAAGTGCTTCGTACACGAGCCACTCTTGAACCATCACATGAGCCACCATGCTGCGAGGTTTCCGACTTAATGCATCCGCCACTACGCTAACTTTGCCGGATGGTACTGCAACGAGAAGTCATAATCATTTACGAGCTCCATCCACCTTTGTCGCATATTCAAGTCCTTTTGGGAGAAAAGGTACTGCAGGCTCTTGTGGTCCGAAAAGACTTCAAAAGTTTCGCCATAAAGAAGGTGTTTCCATGACTTCAATGAGAAGACTACAGCTGCGAGTTCCAAGTCGTGTGTCCCCTCATATGGCTTGAGCTGTGTCAAGGCATGTGCGATCACATTTCCTTCCTGCATTAGGATACAACCAAGTCCTAACAACGATGCATCCGCGTAGATTAGGAACTAATCTATGCGGATGCTGAAGTAAGTTTCTCCTTGAGTTTTGAAAATGCTTGCTGACATGATTCGTTCCACTCAAACTTAGCCTCATTTCATGTGAGCTTCGTCAACGGTGCAGCAATACGAGAGTAACCTTCAATGAACCATCGGTAGTATCTGGCTAGACAAAGGAAGCTTCTAACTTCTGAAAAGCTTTTGGGTTGCTCCCAATCATGTAAAACCTTCACCTTGTCTGAATCCACAGTAATTCCATCCTTAGACACCACGTGTCCTAAGAATTTAACCTCCTCTCTCCAGAATTTTGCAAACAAACTGTGATCTGCCAAAGTTTGTAATGCGAGTTTCAAATGCTCGTCATGCCCCTCCTTGGTTTGAGAGTAAACCTAAATATCATCCATGAACACAACCAAAAAACATGTCGAGGTAGGGTCTGAAAATCCGCTGCATCATGTCTATGAATGGTTCTGGTGCATTGATTAAACCAAACGACATAACGACGAACTCAAAGTGGCCATATCTCCTCCTCTTTGATCAGCCGTTGATGGTACCCGGTTCTGAGGTCTATTTTTGAGAAGTACGTAGCCCCTTCCGTTGGTCAAACAAATCCTCAATCCGTGGCAGTGGATACTTGTTCTTCACCGTTACTTGATTCAACTTTCGGTAATCAATGAACAGTCGTAGGGATCCATTTTTCTTCTTCACGAACAGGAACATGGACGCAGGGATGCTAACTTGGGGAACCTTTAGGAGGCAGTTCCTAGAGACCTACCTTCCTAGTAGTTATAGGAGGCAGATGGCATCAGAATTTATGAGATTAGAAAGGTCCGCTTACTGTGGCACAGTATAAGGCTCAATTTGTAATGATGTCCAGGTTTGCACCACACATCATTGCGGATGAGGCTAAAAAGGCTGCTAATTTTGAGGAAGGCTTGCGATTATCAATTAGGAAGAGGGTTGTGCTCGAAAGGTTTAAGAAGTACTTGGATGTTTTAGAATTTGCGA
>JAUPMG010177899.1:0-10456 GCA_031762675.1 Pachysandra terminalis
GTTCTCATGTAATTATTACCTAGATGCAATTCAAGCAATTCACATGAACTACTTAGTTCAAACAGTCTACATAATACACTCCAATACTTAGCATTCAAGCACATTAAGTACTTACATATTGTACCAAGGTATTTTTCATACAAATTACCAAAGTACTTCCTAGGTTCACGTGTTCTAGGTTCTCGTTGTTCACAAAATCACTTAAGGTAAGTCTCATGGTTTACAACAAAATTAACATTCGGTCTTCATATTAATGTAGTTTCACTCAATTCAATTAGTTCGAATTAAAGCAATCAATATTCTAAGCATAGCAATTTCATATAAATCCTAAAAAATTGCACACACACACACACATTTCTTAATTGTACACAATGTCACAGTGATTTAATTTCACAACTATGACATGATAAACACCACCAAACATAAAGTTCTTATCCTAAAAATTTCATCATATTTCAAGAAATAATTACCCTTACGTTCTAGAAAATTGATAACTCTTAGGTTAACAAAGTCTTTTCCCCTCACAAGTAGTCACTTACTATCAATCTAAGGTTCAAGGAATCATGTATCTGCAACTACAATAGTCCTATCACCTTACAAAGAAAGTAATGATCACCCTCCTACTATCCAAATTAGTCACTAGCCTTCTATACTTAATGACAAGTCTCTAAGTATGTTGTGTGGTAATCCTAATTTATAACATTTAAATATACATATATTGACATATGAGCACATAAGGACACACATTATTTAATCACATAATATAATCAAATATATTATATACAGCACAGAGATGTGGACTAGGTTCACAATTTCTATGTTTCTGTCCTAGGTTTTCACTTTAACCTAAGACTTCTCAAAACCTAGACAACTTGCGGAGGGAGTGTACTGCGAAGGGAGTGTGCTGCGTCAGTCAGCCGGCTTGCACCGCGTCCTCCGTCCACCGACTCTAACTAGGGGTGGTCTAGTCTCATAAGTTTTCCTTTTGATTCTTGCTAAGGTTTTTCATTACTTCCTTTCTTCTTCTGTTACCCTCCATTTTCTTCTTTGTCTTCTTTATCTTCTCGTAGCCTCTGTTCCTGCTGTATCCATATTTTCCTTACAGCCTCATCCGCCATCTCTGACTTTCTAGCCTGTTTCTACTTGCTTTTATCCCATTCTTCTCCCTTCCCACTACCCTTCTCCCTGATACTCATTTACCTCTTCTCTCTTTTCATTCTCCCTGCCTCCCTGCTTGGTGGCTTCCTCCTTTCCCCCCTCCGGGGGTGGTCACTAAGTCTTCTTTGTCTATCTCTTGTTTCCGTGTGTTCATGGATCCCTCGGAAGCCCTTCTGGTGGTTCCTCTGGTCCCTCCACTCTCGATGATAACTGCCTCTACCGCTTCCCCTGGTGTTCCTCCGGTGAGCCCGAGCCCGTTTGCTTCTGGCTTTGGCCTTGTGTTTGCTTCGGAATCGGGTTTGGAGTCTCTCCCAGACCCGATTGCTCTGGACCCGCATCTTTTAAAAACAACTGATTTTCAGGCCAAAGAGGTAGTTTCCTCTTTGGGTAACTGTTGTCCCACTACTTGATCCCGAGTCTAGTTGCTTTGCGACAGTCCCTTCCTTGCTTGGCAAGGCACCAGCTCCTAATCCTCTGCCCCCTCCAGTGTTCAGCGCCCCTGCTATTGAGTCCGCTCCCCTACCATTTTATCGAGCTTGGAGCTCTCTCTTTCCTCAGTCGTCTAAAACTAGGTCCCCTCTCCCCTATTTCCCTCGTATTGAGTCTTTTGGCAGAACGGTTATTAAGACACCCCCTGATGTAGTCAACGTTGTTGTGGCTAGGTGGAAGGACTGCCTGGTTGGCTACCTCCTTAAGAAGAAACTCCCTCTTGTGATTGTTCGCAGCATAGCTGAGAAGATTTAGGTGCGAGACGGGTCTGTCTCTGTGTCTGCTAATTCAGTAGGCTTCTTCTTTTTCAGATTTAGTAATCATGCTCAGAAGGAAAAAACTGTTGAGCTCTGTCGCTTGGCATTTTGTTGAACGTCTCTTAATTATCCGTGAATGGACCTAAACTTTCTCTATCCAAGATCCCCATTTGGATTTAGCTATTTAATGTCCCTATGGAGTATTGAACCCCGTCAGGTATTCGTTTATTGGCTTGTGGCATGGGAAAACTACTCTCTCTCTCGATGCTTCTACTGAGACTGACTCTAAAATCGACTATACGCGTGTTTGTGTTCAAGTTGATGCTAACTGCCCTTTTGAAGATGAACTCCTCTTGGATGATGCTGCGGAAGGTGAGAAGGAGGAGATTGTCCCCATTCGAGTGGAGTATTCTTAGGTGCCCCCCATGTGTTCGAAATGCATGGTGTTTGGCCGCACAGATGCTACCTTCCCTACTCATCAACTGAAGAAAGTTTGGAAGGAAACATGCAAGGTAATATTGCATATTCCTTGCTCTGCTGGTGAACAAGGTAATTCTGAGATGCAGGGAGGTGAAAACCCAGAGGATCAAAGTCCCCAATTGTGTTCGTGATGTGCCTAGTGCTCTCGCCATGATTGGCGTGATTCCTTTCATTGAGATTAACAATTGTCCAGATGTCGTGAGTGCTCCCCTTGCCCAGTGGAAGGTGGTGATGCTATTATCCCTCTGGCAATGGTAACCACAGAAAGTAATCTACTTTATAGACCCTTTGATCTCAGTAATAGCTTTCACTCCTCTAGGGAGTCTAGTTGTTTGGCTCTCCAGAATAAATTTGAAGCTCTCGGTGAAGATGATTGTGAGATGAACTGTATTAATTTGAGCCCTGAGCCCCCTTCCAAGAAAAAGAAAAAGAAAAGCTCTGGCGAAAAGCCTAAAAAGGATACCTCTGAGGTTGATATTGTTGAATGTGTTGCTTTTACAACAAGGGGTGCACATAAATGCCTTTAGCACCAATGACTAGAATTGCAGCAAGGAACGTGCGGGTCTAAATGATCTTGCTAAACAAAATGAAGTTAGAAGCTCGATAGCCTTGAAGAAAGTCGGTTTTGTGGCCTGGTTGAAACCCGTGCAAGGAATGGTAAGCACACAAAAATTATTGAAAATATAGTTTCAGGTTGGGGTTTGATTCATAATTATAGTGAGTACCCTGAGGTAGATGTTTCCATTATTCTCAAATTTGATAAAGTGATCACTTGTGATGTTTACTTCAAGGATATTGACAAATCCTATGTCGTTTTGTTTGTCTACGGTACTAATTATCTTGAAACAAGGAAGAACTTATGAAGGAAGCTTGGCCTCTCTAATTGTAATAGACCTTGGATTGCTTTGGGGGATTATAATGTCGTTTATTCCCAGGCTGAGAAGGTGGGTGGTAGACATGTTAGTCACAGAGCTGTTAAGGACATTAATGACTGTTTGAATGATCTGGGACTAGTGGACCTGAAACACAAAGGTTCTTTGTTTACTTGGTAGAATAAAAGTGAAGGACATGGTATTATTATGGCTAAATTGGATATTCTATGTGTTAATCATGCTTGGTTAACTCACTTTAATGCATTGAAAGCTGAATTTATTAACCAAGGTATATCTAACCATTCACCAGCTCTTGTTAGCCTTTTTGATGATGTGGTTAAAAGGAACACTCCCTTCAAATTTTATAACTTCTGGGCTGATCATCACAATTTCTTGGAGGTGGTTAAGAGGGTTGGTCTATTGACATTCAAGGTACTGCTATGTTCAGACTTGTGTCAAAATTAAAAAATGTTATGGTGGAGTTGAAAGCTTGGAGTAAGAGCCTTTTCTCTGACCTGGAGGGGCAAATTTCTCTCACTAGACTGAAGCTTGAGGTTGTCTTTGCAGCTCTCTCTAGTGATCCTTTGAATGTTGTTGCTCGCTCTCATGCCAGGGAACTTGGTTTGCAACTTAAAGAGTTGATTTTCAAACTTGAGTCCCAAAGTAGGCAGAAACAGTGCGTTCAGTGGCTACAACTTGGGGACAAGAATCCTCCTTTTTTCCACAGGTCCCTAATGGGACATAAATCCAGGAATAAAATTCTGAATATCACTAATGAGGATGGTCAGCTAGTGACTTCCCCAATTGCTGTTGCAGATTGCTTCACCAGTGCCTATAAAGGTATTCTTGGGTATGCCTAGCCTCCTCTGACTCAGATCAATTTTGAAGACTATGACCTGAATTGTCTGACTGAGGATCAGGTTACCCTCCTTTGTCAGCCTTTTGAAGCTTAGGAGATTAAGGATTGCCTTTGGGGCCTTAAAGAAGACAAGGTGCCTGGCCCTAATGGGTCTACCACTCTTTTCTTCAAAAAGGCCTGGTCAGTGGTTGGGAAGGACTTGATTAATGCTGTTGAGGACTTCTTTCATAATAAAAGGATGCTTAATCAGTCTAATCACATTCTTATCACTCTTGTTCCCAAAGGCATCTCCCCTTCTATGGTTGAAGATTTTCGGCCTATCTCTTGCTGTAACACGATCTATAAGTGTATCTCCAAGCTCATTGCTAATGGGTTGAAAGGGGCGCTGAGTGATCTGGTTGGTCATTATCAATTGGTCTTCATTTCCGGGAGGAGAATACCCGATAGTGTGATGCTTGTCCATGAGCTTCTTCAAGACTATCATCTTAATGAAGGTAAGCCTAGGTGTGCCGTGAAGGTGGATATCAGCAAAGCTTATGACTTTGTCAACTGGAAGGTTATCCCTTGCATTCTCAGAGCTATGAAATTTCCTAGGGAGTTCATTGATTGGATTGTTGCTTGCATTTCCACAACCTCGTTCTCTCTTGTCTTTAATGGTGGCCTCCATGGTTTCTTCACTTGTAGAAGGAACCTTAGCAAGGTGATCCCATCGCTCCCTATCTCTTTGTTCTTGTTATGAATTTGCTTGATAGGTTCATCACTAAAAATATTTCTCCTGGTTTTGGTTTCCATCCCCAATGCAGCAAAATTAAATTAACCCATATCTCATTTGCTGATGATCTCTTTTTGCTCTCCTTGACGGATCCCTTCTCTACAAATCTGCTTCTCTCCTATCATGACGAGTTCAAAGATGTTTCTGGTCTCTCCATCAACCTTGAGAAAAGCTGCTATTTTTTAGCTGGTGTTGATTACAGCGATAAATTGCCCTTCTGTTTGAGCTTGGGTGTTAGTAAGTAAATAACTTCAGGAATATATAAGACTATCCTAGAAACCAATCATATCACAACACTCAGTCTATACAGTAAGGAAACCATAAGACGATGTGATGGATGTGGTCGATTAATTAATATGCATGCTGTGCCCCCCTAATTTCAGTAATCACCAAGGTGAACTAACAAATAGTCTAGCATGCAATGCAAATGCAACTCTGTCAGAGTGTCAAGGTTGCATGTTTCCTCTTGATCCAGTCTCTATCCGGGGTGTCCCAGCAACCTGAATTCGCCCCAAGATGTTCAAGCAACCTGAAATCATCCCCCGTATTAACGGTCTAAAGGATAGGCTATTATATATTTACAGCATAGTTTTATGGGCTTTCAACCAAGGAGGCACAATCCCCCCACTTATTTTTTATCAATGGCAATAACAGAGACTTGCACCCACGTGCAAATCCCTCAGGAAAACACGACACTTGACAAACTACAGAGATCTCTCTCTGATCCTTGGGTAAAATGCCCTTAGGGAAAGAGAGAGTCTATTGGAATAGCTACTCCCTCAATTCAGTCTTGTCAGTCTCCTCACTAGATGTGACATCCACATCACTCTCATTTCAAACACAAGACACAATTGTGAGGTCTCGGAACATAGAGTCATACTCTTTGACTAAGCTATGGCCTAGAGGCAATGTGGTGCTGTGAAGTGATGCACGTTAGCTAAAAAATCAAATCATGTTGTATACGGTGCATTATAACTAACTAGAGTGTTCATTCCACACATTTCCATGTATTGCCACACAACATCTCACTAATTCAAGTTGCATAGTGAGAACTTCATTATCAATCATACTTGTGTGCATTTTCGTTAATTCCAATCACAAATCATGCTAATTTGTATCAACTAATAAACATCAGGATGTAAGGCTACAATGTCAGGTTCGGCGAGGTCTT
This sequence comes from Pachysandra terminalis, assembly GCA_031762675.1. NCBI lineage: Eukaryota > Viridiplantae > Streptophyta > Magnoliopsida > Buxales > Buxaceae > Pachysandra > Pachysandra terminalis. Next base: position 6,059 of record JAUPMG010177899.1, read on the forward strand.
TGGCGCACCGAAGCCTGCCTCGGCGACCAGCTCAGTGGACCGAACTGAGATTCGACGACAATTCCAAGGAGCTATTTCTCGGCGACCTTTTCAGCGCAACGAACTGATACTCGGCGAGGTGTTCATTTTCGGCAAGCCGAATAGTCCGCTGTTGGCCCAGAAAATTCGGCGCGCCGTGGAGGCCACTGAACGTCGTGCACTGGCTAAAACAGAGGGGGTTTTTTTCCCTCAAATGGATTCACAACTCAGATAAATCATTCATATGCGTCTTTTCATCAACTATCTAACAAAAATCCATTCTCAAAATTAAAAATAAACTGTCATTCAATAACTAAGCATTTAATACATTCTTCAACTTTCCAAAACATGCAAGAACATGGAAAATAAGGGAAATGCTTAGAAATCTAAGATGAATCTAATTATATTCATGAAATTATTCACTTACCAGAATCAATGCAAGAAAATCAAGCACAAAACCTAGCATGCAAACCTTTTCTCCACTTTCAAGTTCTCAAGCCAAATAAACCAAATGAGAGAGAAATGAATGCGATTCTCTTTCTCTCTCATTTAAACAAGCAACCCATGCCATGTGTCCTCATCTTAGCCCTCCAAACATAACCACTCTAATCTTGGCCTTTGATTGAATGGTTAGTGGGAGTTGGTATACCCCACTACCAACTCCCTCTCTCCAACAATCCAAGCCACACACCTCATCCAAACAAGATTAAATCCGAGCCATTAATCCAAACACACAAAGGAGCTAAGCTATTGCGTGTAGCACTAAGACCAAATGAACATCACAAGCAAGATCGCATGGTCGGATCTAATCTGATTGGTGATCAAATCGAGAGAAATAATCATCATAAATATTAAAATATAAATATGTATAGATTAGGAGGTCAAGGTCGTTGCAGCCTACCCCCCTTAAATTAAATTTCGTCCTCGAAATTAACTTACCTCAAGTGAAAAGCTGCGGATATTTAGCTCGCATCTTGTCTTCAAGCTCCCAAATCGCCTCGGACGCCCCATGAGAAGGTCTCGTAAAGACCAACTCTCTAGATCACGCCTTACAAGCTTTAGCGCTTCGGGTGACTAGAGAAGGTCTCTTAAAGACCAATTCTCATGGTCACACCTTACAAGCTCTAGTGCTCCCGACGACTTGAGAAGGTCTCTTAAAGACCAATTGTCATGGTCACACCTTACGAGCTCTAGTGCTCCTAGTGACTTGAGAAGGTCTCTTAAGGACCAATTCTAATGGTCACACCTTACAAGCCCTAGCGCTCCCTGGCGACTTGAGAGTGCCTCAACGTTGATTCCCCAAAATTATAAGTTGACGCTAAAAACGTCACTACAACGGAATGATGCAACAAAGAAATTACACTAGCAAAATGATATTATATAAGGCATGTTTATCCACAGAGCTGCCGAATCCCCTCAACTAGTAGTCGATATCCACGGCGGCAAGCCGAATCCCCTCGATGGGCAATTGATATTTACAGTGTTACCAGATCCCCTCGACGGGTAGTCGATATCCACGGCGGTAAGCCGGATCCCCTCGACGGGTAGTCGATATTTACAGCGATGCCAGATCCCCTCGACAGGTAGTCGATGTCCACGGCGGCAAGCCGGATCCCCTTGATGGGTAGTCGATATTTACGGCGCTGCCGGATCCCCTCGACAGGTAGTCATCTTCAACAGCGACAAGCCGGATCCCCTTGATGGGTAGTCGATATTTATGGCGCTGGCGGATCCCCTTGACGGGTAGTCTATATCCATGGTGGCAAGCCAGATCCCCTCAACCGGTAGTCGATATCCACGGCGGTAAGCAGGATCTCCTCGACGGGTAGTCGATATAAAGGTGCGCCTCACGTTCACCAAAGGGATGTGTCCTGGCAAACATGTTAATATGAATTCACATCTAAGGGGGTAGACAGCCCTGGACGATGTGAGACGTCAACACGTTGATATGAATTCACATCTAAGGGCATAGACAGCCCTGGACGATGTGAGACATCAAGATGATGATATGAACTTACATCTAAAAGGGAGAGACAGCCCTGGTCAGTGTGAGACGTCAAGATGATGTTATGAACTTACATCTAAAAGGGAGAGACAACCCTAGTCGGTGGGAGACGTCAAGATGATGATATGAACTTACATCTAAAAGGGAGAGACAGTCCTAGTCGGTGTGAGACGTCAAGATGATGATATGAACTTACATCTAAATGGGAGAGACAACCCTAGTCGGTGTGAGGCGTCAAGACGTTGATATGAATTTGCATCTAAAAGGGAGAGACAGCCCTGGACGATGTGAAGCGACAACATGTCAATACGAATTTACACGTATGGGGAAAGACAACCCCGGACGTTGTAAGACATTAACACTCCATTCATACAGTCTCGAAAGCACTAAGATTTGAGAGAACTTCAAGCGTGCTAAGGCTAGATAGTCTCAACAACTCGAAGGCTAAAACAACTTCTACTACACATGCTACCGATCGCCAATGCTCTTATATCGGCGTCATGAGCGTGACATGCAGGGTGACTCTCCAGTCTCTTGTCATAAACTACAGGCAGCAAAAAAAAAATTTTTTTTACGAGTTTGAGATTGATACTCGACTCCCAATATTGGACCTCCATATCTTATGGCCATCTTAAAGAGACCTTACCCTGTGGGATACATGGTTCCATCATTGATGCCGCAGTGCAATGGACGAACCAGTAACTCGAAGGAGCATGTCATCAAGTTCACTGATGGCATGGGAAATTTTGCTGGCAATGAAGAACTCAAAATTAGGAAGTTCTCCTAGCCCCTAACGGACTAGGCTTACACTTGGTACGACAACTTCCTCCATGAATCTGTTCTCGACCATGAAGGAATGAAGGTGGTTCATCGTCAAAAAGCGCGGCCCTGATGGACTTGGGGAAAAAGAAACAGAAGTCCAACGAAGGAATGGAGACATGTGAGAAACGATTTCGTGATCTCGTTGTCGATTATCAAGAGACTACCACGAAAGTGAAGTTTATGCTAATGTGTGTTGACGGTATGACGAAGGATTATCATCTCATATTAGAAAATCCGACGATTGAAATTTTTTCACTCACCTCTGTTAATCGTCAATGCAAATAGAGCGCCCCATGAACCTAAGAGGTGACAATGCCAGGAAAGCATCGAAGATGCCATGGTAATCCTAAAACAACAGACAAGGAATGGGACTGTGACTCTGCCTCCTCCAAGATATCTTCTAACAAGGAAGCCTTCTCCTTCGACAGAGACTGACGAGGGTGCCAATGGATTCGAAGGCTTTTCCCCTTCGACATCGACTTATCCACAACAAGAGAATCCTACATGACCCCGCGTACTAAGGGCGACGCAAGGAGATTCCACTCCATTTCCCTAGAGGAATAGTCTTGGCCGACTTAACAGAAGTTCTCATGGATGACACCTCCACTTTTTTTTTCTTTTTCCTCTTACGTTTACTAACTCTTTCTTTTCCTCTTGAGTTGTTTGTTGTACAGAAGCCATCTTAGTACTTGAGGAGGGAGCAAAGACGCCTTGTCGACCTTCTCTCCCTTCATAATTATCTTTACCTCCTGTCATCCCTTGCCTTACTTTACGCACGAAATAGCCGCAGCTCGGTAAAACATTGCTCCATAATTTTACCATCGCGAGAATACATTCCCCTAGGGAACTATTACCTGCCAACAATAAATTTGTTAAAAGATAAACCGCGGGATAGAAAGAAATGGAGAAGGGATACCATTGTCATCCTTGATATCAGGAAAAGACATGCCATAGTGCCCGTTGGATACCATGAAGAACCCGAACGATAGGGAGTTTGTTTTCCAGGATAAATCATCTATCAATGGGTTGTGAGACCAATCCGCGAGTGCTTCGGGAGGAACATCCTCACCAAAGTGTTTCAACGTTAACAGTGCGTGCGAAGGATGCATCCTAAGCCAACGCAAATGATGCAAATGAGAAGATATGAGAAACCTCTCACACACCAAAAACAATTTTGGTTTTCAGGTTTTTTTTTATACATGCACCAAAACAAATATTGGTTTTCATGTTTTTAGCTCACACACAAAAACAATATATTTTGTTTTGACTTCCACGCACATAAGAAAAAAATGGATTTTGCTTTCTTCACTTTGGCATGCATACAAAAAAAAAACCAGGGGAGGAGAATGTGGGAACGTCACTCACTCACTTCCTCTTTTCGGCTTTCTTATCCTACACCCACACTCACTCCCTTAACTTATACCCCCTCACTTCGACGCATGGACTTCTTTTATTTTATTCAATGACTTTTTATCGTTCGGCGTCAACACCATTTTGAGTATTTGGCGCATACCCCAAAACAAAGAAATAGGTTCTGTCTTTGGCCTACATTG
>JAUPMG010177920.1:0-10456 GCA_031762675.1 Pachysandra terminalis
ATATATATTTGCACTTTTCTCATAATATTGGGATATGAGTAAATACCTTGCATTGAAGAACTACTCATCCAGGCTTTCCAGCTTATGTTTGTTGATTTAATATTTTTCAGGTCTTGGAGCTTGGTCACAAAGAGAGAGCCTGGGAACGGGTATAAATGACCTGGATTTAGTTATAGAGTTGTACTAGAATTAAACCTTCTATTTTATTAATTTGTAATAGATTAGATTTTTATATTTACGTTACTTATATCTTACTAGAACTGTTAATTACTTTTGCTTATATTTTAATTAGTGTTATCCACTCTCATAGCCATATGAGGTGAGAGTTACAAATTAAGCTTGAAATCTCAGAATTGGGATTTTTTTGATTTGGTTCATGACACATGCATATTTTACACACACATTACCACCATATTATGAGGATATGAAAATGATATGTCACCAGGCTTGTGGTCGGTTCTCACACCGCGACAAGCCTTGGAGCATGCATTGAGAGCAATATGAGACATTTAGAGTACTTGTGCCATCGAGGACATTTAGTGGACTTTATGAGTTATATGTCATTGTGTAATAGCCAGGATGAGATTCATTTTGAGAATCGAATTTTACCTAATAAAGCCGGATGTGAGACCTTAATCAAGGCGTCTGAGAATTGTGACTTGAATTAAGGTGCTCAGGTCAGCCGCAAGGATTATGATTGGAATTAGATCCATAAGGTGTTAGAGGTTGACATACTCTTGGCTGGTCTCAGAGATCCACCGTAGCATGTGTTGCATACCACATGTGCTAGTAGTGATGTATCTTTGAGAACAAGTGAATGGATCCATATTTCCTTATTGTGTGGGATCAGGATGATCCTTGTGGGGATAAACTTGTGCTCTTATTTACCTTTAATTATGTCATGAAGTAGATACATGATGATCACTTTTCTAGCTTTCATTACTATGGTCATACGGTCTAAAGGGGGTTTGACTGGGTAAGCAGTTAGGTCATAGCTAAATGGCATGGGGCTTAGGGAAGACTATTTGGCATCGTAGTATTCTCAGATAGAGAGATATGCTCATGATTTAAAATTATCATCCTTGATGTTTCATATTTTTACTTATATGTATTTGATATATATCTTAACTGTATGAATTGTTTTAAATGAGCTCATGATCATGAATTTTTTGCCGTTTCGTTGTGCTCGTTGGTCACACACTCAATGAACTGTATGATTAGCATCCATGATGAGGAGTTCTGATGATGCACACTTGTAGTGCCCATTATGGACAAGTGGGAGATGTTGGATACATACTTGGGTCGATCTAGTTTGCCCACTTTGATGGGCCGACCCGCCCCTACATGGGATGCCCTATGTGGGACTCTCTCCTAATCCATAGGGATAAGGAGGTTGATTCTATCTAGGAGTTGAGTTGAGTCTTTTATATCTAGAAGATTCCTCCTCCCTCCCAAGCAAGCTTCATACGTGAGATTCATTCTAGAGAAACCTCTCTCCCACTTTATCTCTTCTTCCTCCTAGAGATATGGTTTACTTCTAGGGTTCCATACGACAACCCTTGGTTAATTGAGTGTGGACACTGCTGTTTGTGGCTCTAGTAATCACACATATATTGACATGGAACGACATCTGGTTCGATTGAATTCTTTCGCTATAGATTTGGGTTTGTGTATAGAGAGGTACGTGATCCGTTTCGTTGTATCCTTCAAACACTTACAAAATTCTTTATAGAAAATATCATTAGAGAGAAATGAGATGTAAAGAGAAAAGTAAAAAAGGCTTGAGAGATTCTTGAGACAAAGAGTTAGAGATGGTGCCTATTCACTTGAGTATCTCTTATTGCCATGTTCTAGCCACTATCTACGTTCTAGACCCACTCTCGTATGTGGTTCGAGTAACATTGTGGAAATGGCCATATTATAGCAGTTTAGACTCATAGTGAAACTATCTATTTCTATTCAGATCCTATCATCAAACATGTAGGTATCCATTGATATGTGGACAAGGTACAAGAAAAAGACTCCCACAACTTCCATGTGTGAGTTACCTGCCTCACCAAATTTCTTTACCTTGATCATTTCACGAGACAATTGCATGTATATATATATGTATAACAATCTTAGTGGGAAAGGTGGATGCCTCCTAAGTCTTCCCTCCTTGACTCCCTAATTCTCATAATTTTCGTATTTTTATAATTGAAAATGATACTCAACCAATTAAATAATAATAATTTAATTAGTCTTCTTAAATGAATCTCTTTCTTTGTAGAGATTTTTCTTATCTTCCTCCAAAAGGGCCTATTATAATCTTTTAAAGACCTCCCCATCTTTTACTCCTAAAATTTATATTTTATTTCCTTTTAACCTCTCTTTGTTTAGTTTAATTAAAATTTTAAACACTAATATAATTTAATTCTCCAAATTTTCTCTACTCTAAACATTCTTAAACGTTTTATCCTAAAATCTTATGTTAATTATATAAAAATCTTAGTGGGAATGAGGGGCTCTTTCAATTTTTGGAATGCATTTTAAAAGCTTAACGACTTTACTTAGTTTTTAAAAACATCACTAATTCTTTATTTTCAACGGTTTTAAATGCACATCCTTCTTCTTCTTCTTCTTCCTCCCTCTCTCTCTCTCTCTCTCTCTCGGACTCTTATATCTAGAATTTTTAGATTTTTCAAAAAATAAATAAAACTAATTCATACAACTTTTACCAATTTATTAGATGTCTCATTAATAGTTTACTAACTATTAATTAATATTAAATTTATTTAAATTTTTCTAGACAAACTGAGTAGAATTCATTCTCCAATTAGAATTTATATAGATCAGCTATGCAAATCCTAAAATAAAAATTTTTGGATTTTAAAAAATAAAAAGGTAAAATTAAATTTTGAGCAAATCAACATCTACCTATAACAAGCAGAAAGATATGCTCTACAGCAGATTTATAATGATGCGACTCTCAAACTGGCTAGCTCCCAGATAAAGATTGTGGACTATGCTGAAAATAGAGATATTTGCTCCAATTGGCACCTTTTCCACCACTTTTACTAAAGAAAAAGCTATGCCTTTGATTTTGTCTTCCCCACCTGATAATACCATTCTGTTAAACACCGATGGAGCTTTCTCCCAAAATAGAGGAGGCTCAGGTCCCCCTCCTCTGTTAGGAATAGCCTGGGTAAATGTGTTGCTGCCTTTGCTGTAGCTCGATCCCCCTCCTCTGTGATCTGGCATGAACTTGAAGCTGTGAACATTGGCATGGATATTGCACTTAACCTAAATATTACTGAAGTAGTCATTGTCACTGACTCCTCTTGTGTGAAGGCTCATCTGTCCACTCAACTGGAGATCCCTTGGAAATACCCTAATCTGGTGGAGCAGATTAAAAATAAAGGTAACAAAATCCGGTCATGGTCCATATAACATGTGTATAAAGAAATCAATAATGCTGCGGATTGGTTAGCTTCTTATGCTCAAATTTTCAACAATCTTTACTTGTGGACTGATGATGACAATATCCTTAGGGAACTTGCTGCTATTCTCGACAAGGATAGTAAGGGATTCATCTACTATAGGAAAGTTCAAGAGTAGATTTGGTGCTGTTATTCAATTTAAACCCCAGGTTTTGAAAATCTGCTATTCTGAATCGATTTGGTGCTGTCTCCTCTTGAAGACCGAGGATGTTAAAGAATTCTGATGGTGGTAAATACTTGTATTTTGCTGAAGATTCCGTTTTCTGAACAGATTGGGTAGTATTTTCTCTAGAGGGCTAAGGATGCTTAGTAGTTGTCTTGAATCTGATCTCTGGCAATACTGGAGCTTGAAATGATGAGTTTGCTGAAATCTGACATAGCTGATTTCAAATAGTTTTGGAGTTGTCTTCTCTTGAGGACTGAAGCCTTGAAATATGACATTGCAGATTTCTGAACGGTTTTGGTGCTGCTCTCGAGGACTGAAGATGTTATAGAATGCTGATGGTGGCAATAGGATTTTGCTGAATTTTCTTTACATCAATAAAGATCTGTTTTATTGTATCTGAACTGATATGATAAGTCCTGAGTTTTGTGATGAGATATATCTACCTGGTAGATACTGGTGATCGTAAAATCGGTAGGGGAGATGAAATTCCAGTTGTCAAACCTAGAGTGGCCACCTACATGCAGAATGGTTCGTATACCTGTCTCACACTAACCTAAACCGTGTTGGCCGGTCTAGTGTGAGGTTTCTTGTTTATGTGTGATAGACTAGCGAGAATCAAAGGATTGAGAAGGGAAGGAAGATCCTTAGGAATGTTTCAGAAAGGGATTTGCAGAGCTTCAACTAGAATTCCTCCCTTGTTCTTTGTTGACCCCCTTTTTGAATGCAAACATTCTAGGTTATTATAGGCGGAATCCCAGACAAAACAATATGGGTGTTACAAGTGTTTTTGTCCTTGTCTGCCATGTGCGATTGCTCGAATCCCAAGATTTATTCCTTGACTTCCTGACCATCCTGCATTAAAAGACTCGCAGCTCTCGATATGTGAGCACTTTATGCGAGTCTCATGATGGCAAGGAGTTTGTGCGCACGTTCACCATGGGACACTTGTCACATCCATTAAAGAATGCGATCTCTACAAACCCTAGTCCCTCGAGAGTATGCATATGGGTCACTGCCGCCCACAAGGTCTCGAGGGGACCTTCTTTCTAGTCCTTCATTCCTTAAGGTTTCATTATCATTCCCCCTTTCTTGCCAATGACTTAGACAATGGAAGATGCTCGGGATTCTTTCCTGAGAGTGGAGAACCCGGGATTGCTCCCTGGGTGAAGTAATTGTGAAGACATCATAAAGTCACCTCTTCAGCACCGGGATAGGATCATGAAGTCTCCATCCGTCAAACCAGTGGGAGATTACTTGGACACCGGGATAGGATCGTAAAGTCACTATCAGTCTAGACCAGGTGTGGGATCATAAAGTCACCATTTGGACACCGGGATAGGATCATAAAGTCAATATCTATCCAGACCGGGTGTGGGATCATAAAGTCGCCACTTGGACACCGGGATAGGAACATAAAGTCCTATCCGTCCAAATCGAGTGTGAGATCACAAAGTCACCACTTGGACACCGGGATAGGATCATAAATTCCTATCCGTCCAGACCGGGTGTGGGATCATAAAGTCGCCACTTGAACACAGGGATAGGATCATAAAGTCCTATCCGTCCAAACCGGGTGTGGGATCGTAAAGTCAGCACTTGGACACCGGGATAGGATCATAAAGTCCTATTCGTCCAAACCGGGTGTGGGATCATAAAGTCGCCACTTGGACACTGGTTTCAACATGGGGAAGAAGATGCGTCATCTGACTATGGGATAGGATCATAGGGTCCTACCCCGGGAATCAAACGATGCCACCTCATTATTAGAAGGTGAGAATCTCGTGGCTGGGCTTGCCTTTCCTGGATGGGTCAATCCCAGTCTAATAAGGACTTGTTCATTCCGGTTAAACCTGGTTCAATAGGAAAGTGAAAATGTCCCCTTTCCACGTGGCATTTTCCTATTGGACCAAATTTGAATTTCAAATTGCTTGATCATCATTAGTCCCCTACGCTTAAAACGTGTTGACGTGACACGTTGTAAGCACAAAATCTGGAAAGCAATTTGCATTAAATGCATAATGAGTGGAAAGGGAAACCGTCGTATGGGTCATCCAAGCAAGCCTGGGTATTGCATTAAATGCTTTGTCCATGTATCATTCGAGGGTTCGATGACGGCTGTTCTACCTGGGTAACCCCGGAGCCGCCGTTTGGCAGCCCCCAGTAAGGTTCATCATTAGCCTTATTCGTATAAGGTGCTGAGCGACAGGTTTGTCTGGTCACTCTGCTATTCATCTTCTTCTTGTTTAACATACCTGAAGCTTGCTCTGCAAGAGATTTCTGTGCGATTTCCAGCTTTCTTCGTTTGAAGCAATGGCACCGGTGAAATCTCAGGGGAAGAAGAAAGGTAGTTCTTCAAAGGATGCCGTCTGTCCTAGCTCCCCGCCCTTGCGCTCAAGCTTTTGGCCTGGGCAGGCGGGATGGGTTCCTCTGATTAGGAAAGATGAGCAGGCGTTGAATAATCGTTACGCAGACTTCCCAGGGGATCTTGAGGGGAATAGTAAGGGATTCAAGAGTGTGCCTTACTGCCGGATGGCGTGAGGGGATTATCCTTCTCCTCCTATTGGTTTCCGCTCACACTTAGGGTTCCCTAATGGTTGGGAAAGTTGGTGCAAATTCATACTTTCTCATCCCGTTTATAGTCTCAAGTTGAAAGAGGCTGGTATTTTTGACGTCGTTCGGGTGTCTCTGCTGGACATTGTCCGGGATAATGACAGTTTGAAGGAGCTGGTGGTGAGGTAGAACCCCCAAACCCATACTTTCATCACCGCCTTTGGGGAAATCACCCCAACCCTTGAGGATGTGGAGGTCCTGGCGTGTCTCCCGGTATTGGGGGTCCAAAACCCGGCTTCAATAAAGCTTTCCAAAGAGGAGCGCCGGGTGGAGGCTACACTGAAAGATGCTCTAAGGGAGTCGGCGAGGCGGCCGGTGATAAGGTATGGGGCTCCGGTGGGTGTGTACGGCAAGCGACGCCCCAAGTACGGATGGATCCTGTATTTCTGGAGAGAAGAAGCCAGTGTTCGGGGATCCAATGTCCTAGAGATCGTGGATGGTGAGGGCAAGGATAGCCCTGTGGATTTTGAGGCTTTCATAGCCTTGTGGCTTTCCCATTTCGTCTTGGAGAGCTTCCCGAATGACAAGGTGAATGAAGGCGTCTTCCGCTTGGCCATTAAGATGGCTTAGGGCATAACTGTGCCCCTGGCTCCCTTGTTGTTGGGGAACCTATACGAGAGCTTGGATTTTCTAACAGCGGACCAAGCTCTAGCTCCTCCTGACCGTGTCATAGAGACTCTGGTGGATGCCGGTTTTTTGCAGCTGTTCTTGTGGGAGCAGTATCCAAACTACGCTCCCGCGAGGATTTATGATGATCCGAGGGTCGAGGGCGAAGAAGGCCCATCTCCCCGGGCGACCTTTTGGTCCGGGCTGCGTCATGTGGCCAACACCAGGGTATCTTTAGTCCTGGATGATGAAATGGAGTTTGAGTTCCGCCCCTATGCCCAGAAGATCGGAGGGGTAGAACAGGGTTGTGGCACCAATCTTGAAGGCGGGAGGGAAATCCGGGTTTCCGCATGGAGAGACCTCCCCCAGGAATCACAAGTTTATCTCGTGATTCTTCACATGGCTATGTCTTGGGGATGGTTGAGGCATTATCTCCTGCCCCAATGGATTATAACCTGGACCGGGTAATGCGCCAATTCGGGATGGATCAGAGAGCACCCATGGTGACACTACAAAAATAACTGTTTTTATCGGCGGTTGTTTAGGGGGCAGTTTATAAAATCGCCGGTAAATATAACCCCATGGCACGCTAAATCCGCACGTATCACTTTTTTTTTTAATGAATCCGCACAACATAAAGCCTAACTTCACATCGCATCCGCACATATCACTGCAACCCTAACTTCACATTTTCTTCTTTAAAACCCTAGGCATCATCAACCCTATCAGAGAAGACGACAAAGAAAGCTTTCGGTTTTCAGAGAAGGAAAAACGCAAAGTCAACTCTCTCTTTCGTCTTGCATTCAAGACGTCTTTGACTGTCTCGCTCTCTCTGTGCAAATTAGGGTTAGGGTTTACACCAGATCCTCAATACATTTCGTTTTCTCGAAATTACGAATTTTCTCTGATCCGGACCAGATCTCGGGTTTCATTTCTAAATTTTCATCAAATTTTCTAAGGACTCGAGCTCCGTAAAGATTGTTAGGGCGCAGAACTTGATGCAAATTGCCATGAAAAGACTCGAGAAGGAATTCTATTAGATTCTTGGCACTAATCGGGACCATTTAGTTCTCGAATCTGCTTTTGTTCAATCGTCTGGTACATTGGTGAGATTGATGTTAGGATCCCACATCGGCTAAGTATGGGCTTAGTTGGTGGTTTATTACCCCAACGAACCCTCCCCTCAACAGCTAGTTTTTAAGGATGAGTTATACTTGGTGGGTTCGTAACAATTAGTATCAGAGCAGGCATGCTCCTTGGGGATGGCCCTTGCTACGGTTGGTCCTAGCCTCGTGACCTTGGTGTGTCACCTGGCTAGGGGTCTAGGCCTCGTGACCTTGGTGTGTCACTTAGTTGAGATAGCGCCGTGGACGTCGGTTCTGAAAGAGGGGTGCATGTTAGGATCTCACATCGGCTAAGTATGGGCTTAGTTGGTGGTTTATTACCCCAATACACCTCCCCTTAACAGCCGGTTTCTAAGGGTGAGTTCTACCTGGTGGGTTTGTAATAATTGGTATCAGAGCAAGCACGCTCCTTAGGGATGGCCCTCGCTACTGTTAGTCTTAGCCTCATGACCTTGGTGTGTCACCTGGCTTGGGGGTCCAAGCCTGGTGACCTTGGTGTGTCACCTAACTGGGATATCGCCGTGGACGTTGGTTCTAAAAGAGGGGTGCATGTTAGGATTCTATATCGGCTAAGTATGAGCTTAGTTGGTGGTTTATTACCCCCCGAGCCACCCTCTCTTTAAGGAGTCTGTTTTTAAGGGTGAGTTCTACCTCGTGGGTTCAAAACAATTGAGCACTTCCGATTACGAAGGTGACGCAAGATCGGAAGATGAGATTCAGATGGTCGGTGAATCTATTGCGAAGATGATGCCAGATCGTCTATTGCTATGTCGGATCTCAAATATATTTCTTGAGTCTATGATTTCGTCTGGTTATGTTAAAGAGTGTGAGAATGTATAAGATTATTAGAAAGTCGACAGTCGACGATGGACTTTGCAATCTTTGAGTCGAGCGGTTGAGTTCTTCTCAGATTCAGAATATAAAGAGATTTCTCTCTCTCTCTCTCTCTTCATCGGCGAGCAAGCTTCTGAAAATTGGTGGACGATGAAGCATGGTTCTATAAGCGTGGTAAAATTTTTTCATCTCTCTCTGTCTCTTCCAGATTTCTTCTGATCAGTTCTGCTCATATTGATTTTTTCTTCAGATCTGCACCTGATTCCAAGTTTCTGATTTTTTTTTTTTCCTTCAAATTTTCTCTAGTTTCTTACTGGATGAGAAGATTGAATTAACAATATTCTCATAAACAATATATGATTTATCTTGATTTTATTTTCAGATGAAGCTTCTCAGATCATTTACTGTTTCGGAATCCCTTCCACTAGCCGATTGGAATCGCAGGTACTACTAAGAACAGTTTATTATTATCTTAAACCAATTTAAGCTATTTAAGTAAGCTAAGGTTTCTCCATTTTTTCTTCGCAGATACAAATCTGAAAATTTGGTTTCCGTAATGACTCATTCTACTGATGGCTTGCAAATTACAAGAATTTCAACAGCTTACATGGATTCATTTCTAAATCTCAGAGCAATGTAAGAAACAAAGGGGGTGTCCCCTCATTAATGCTCTTACTCTCTTTGTAATGGTGATATTTTTCTCTTAGTCCCTTATGCCCTGATCATCTTGATGCTTTGGTTTCTTAATCAATAGGTACTTGGGGGCCAATTATTTCCATGGAGGCATACCATCAGGACTTGGAAATCTTTCTCATCTGACCATATTGTAAGATATTTGTTTTTGTGTTACTTATGTTTCTTCTCAGCTACTTGTTTTTGGGTAAGAAAAGAAATTTTTTTCATTAATTTTAACCACGAGTCAGAGATTAATGAATTTTTTTTTTCTTTTTATTACCAAAAATAAATAAATAAATTTTAACCACACGAGTCTGCAGATTTTTATAGACTTGTGTTTGTTTTCATCATCAGGCCAGTATTTCAGTAGAGGAGTTGAATCGGATTAGCGCCGGGAACAAGAAGCTAAAGGAGATGCTAACTAGTGAAACTCCAGGCGAGGTGAGTCATAGAATATTCTTAGGGAAACTAATATCGGTCTAGCTGGTCCATGATATGGACAATGCAATGTGGGAGTTCATCTGCTACGTATTACATGAAGTAGATGGTCCTCCTCCACCTAGAGAACATGGTGTCCTCCAATCACTTCTCATGATGCTCTTTTATGTTCTTCGAATGGATTAAGGGAATGCTTTTCTTTGGTCTCTACAGGCCTAGTTTCCTATTGTAGTGCCTTTTTTATTTCCCACATGGAAGGTGGATATGATGTAGCCAACTGAAAAACAAGGCTATGTTTGGTTACCATCACTGGAATCCTTTCCAAAGTATACATGTATAACCAAACATAATCCTAATACACATGCACAATCCATTACAATCATATCACATGTGCACAATCTCTCACAATCATAACTCTTATGCTCAATCAATCACAATATATCATTTTTGACACAATCAATCATAACAAGGTCCAATCACATCATTCCATGGTCACATCCAAGTCCCAATCATCATATTAGGTG
>JAUPMG010177931.1:0-14268 GCA_031762675.1 Pachysandra terminalis
CACATATTTATGACCGCCACTGTAACTGCCACTAAAACAATCAGCTACGGCTGCTATAGTGACGGTTGTCGTTACCGCCACTAAAACAATTAGTGGGGGTAATCTTATCTTTAGTGACGGTTATTGACCGCCACTGAACGTGGCAATATTTGTAGTGGCTTAAACATGTCATGTTAAGATCTATAAGCACACACAGTACAAATCATAATCAACTCAATACAAGATATTTCATAACATCCTCATGAATCATGCAAAATTACACCACACACTCATGATCCCCTTATGATACAATATAGAATATTTCAAGGCCACCGACTTCCATGGTACCTTCAAGACATTGACAATCCCCACACTAGTCACACCACACATACCACATAATTAGCCACAACATAGATTATTTTACAATCGATTAGTGATTACTCATTAATCAACTCCTACACATAATTACTAATAATCACATCTAATCATCATTTCACATAGATACTCAAATTCACTCCAAAGTCATACATAACTCAATGCAAATCATGCAGATGCAAGGTATGAACATGTGGATGCTAACCAATTAACCACAAACAAATTTCATGCAATGAGATATGATGAAGAATGAAATGAATGATGCAAGAATGCAATGAATGATGCATGAATGCAATGAATGATGGACCAAACCCAACCATGGATACCATCCACAAAACTACTGAGAACACTATCCATAATGTGCCAATAAGACCAAGGCTCAAACCATGAATACCACTCATATACTCGATGATAACTCTGTTCATAACTGCCAATAAGACTAAGGCTCAAGCCACGAATACTGTTCACATATCTGCTGATAACACTATCCAGACACTGCCAATAAGACCAAGTCACTGGCCATGTCCATTTCTTTTAGGGAATACAAATCAAGGTAGAGAATGCCACCCTCTTTCCTTTTAGGGAATAATACTCAAGGCAGGAAATGTGCCATCTTTCCTTTCAAGGAATAATATACCCTAGGCAGGAAATGTGCCCTCTTTCCTTTCACGGAATGGTACCCTAGGTAGGAAATGTGCCATCTTTCCTTTCAGGGAATGGTACCTTAGGCAGAAAATGTGCCATCTTTCCTTTCGGGATATACCCTAGGTAGGAAATTCACCTTCACAACACAAGCAACATGCACATCTTGTGTTACACACAACACAAGGATCACCAAAGACTACTTATAACATCATTCTCAAATAACACACCTATCAGAAGATATATATATATATATATATATATATATATATATAGATGTCCCACATACCAATCATACAGCAATTTACTAAATTAAGATCATTGTACACCCTAGCCTCATACCACATAGTTTATATCATAGTAAAACCACTCAATTCACATTAATACATAATATCACACCATACATAGTTAATTCATGTTGAAACTAGGCAATTCAATCAATTTATTGCACAAAATCTTGTATAGCCATTTCGCACACGAACCAAGAGCACACACACACACACACACACACACACACACTCTATAAATACCTTTATGGGGCTTCCCATGAAATTTCACCAAGTTTGGAGCTCGGCAGGTACTCGGTAGCTGCCGAGCTTCCTTGGCAGCAGGGGCAGAGTGTTGGGCTAGCTTGGCAGCAACCTCGACAGCTGCCGAGCTGGCAAAACAACCCAGAAATTTGTTTTCTCTCTAGGGCTTCGTGCCCAGACTTTCATATACCCAAATTTGATATTTTTAAACATCATAATCATGCTTTACACCATTATAAACTAAATTAACATACCATAAGCAAAACCCAAACTTCAAATCCAATATTAACATGATAAATTCATCAATTTTCATGAATTAAAGTTCATAACTAGAAATTCTTCCTAACTTTCATAATTCAACAATTAAGGACAAAATCTTTACACAACATGGAGAAATCATAGTTTATATGCTTAATTCAATCACGTGCAACAACATGATCCTATATGCATTATTCTATAGCTTTATTATATTCTATGAACATGCCTACCGTAGAACTATGGAAATTCCTACCTCATTATGCTATATGTCCCATTCTAGAGAAAAATCGCAATAATCATCCCTTTCCTCATCTAGCTTTTCTTGTCTTTTCAAGGCTTGCTTGATCATCTAGCCTCATCTTCTCTTTCTTTTCTTCTGGATCAACCTTGTGCTTTCGTGCTCTAGTTACCTTCTTCTCCTTAGCCATCTTCTCTTTTGTCATCTTCTTCCTACAATAGTCTTTCATCTTCTTCTTTATTCTCTCTTCCATTTTCTTTCTTCCCTCTTAATCTCCTCATCTCTCTCCTTCTCCTCCTTTCATGATCGTGTGATACCAGCAAGGACTCCCATTGGTTATGGGAACCCCTCCCATAACTTCCACGTTTCCTACTTGGGAGGTGGTTAGGAGAAAGTGGTAACTTTCTATCCTTAGAGATTAGGTCTTTGGACTATCTCATCCCCTAAAGTTCCACATGCCTAATTCTAATTCTTAGCTTCTATCAAATTCTGAAATTTCCTAAGTGCCTCAAATATTTCTAATATTCTCCTAACAAGTCCTTTATTCTCTTATAATTACAATTGTAACCAATTCAGCCCATCTTATAACGATTTAAATACTAATGTCCATTTGGATAATTAAATAGGATTTAAATCTTAAATGAAAGGGTAGGGTCAGGGTCACTACAACATTACCCCTATGACTGGGCCATCTCAAGATTGGTACCACGATAGTGTGCATGCTTTGTACAACATTATTAACACAAAAACATCACCCCTATGGCTAGGCCATCTCAAGACCAGTACCACCACAGTGTGCATGCCTTGTAACCCAATGATGATCTCACACCATTGACCAAAACATATATAAACCTACATATCTCACAATATAAATCAATAGCTTTTATATTCATATAAACCATCCATGTTAAGCACTAACATGAGTTATACAAATCCACACAACTAGACCTGGTCATGCACCAGCCATCGCATGACCTCAGATAGTTAAATATATAAAATAATAAATTATTTGAAAATCAACAGGCGTCGGCAAGCCGTCGATGGATTGTTCGGTCCACTGGCCAAGGTAATGTTGGGGAAAATTTAAGAATTCAACGTGGAGATGCAACAACAGGTCAAATTCACAGTGAAAACCACATAAGAAACGTTTTATACGGTCAGTGGTTCTGTTGGTCGACCAGTTCATCTGGTTGGGTGCCAAAACAGAACATAGTCGTTTGGTCGGCAGGCCCCGTCGGTGGATGGGTCGGTTCACTGAGGTCCATCGACAGGCACTAGTCGGTCCACCAACCTGTCTACATTCGACACATAACTGAAGGTTGTAAAGGAACTGGATAATGTACCTTGATGCACACGAACCAGGATCTACAGTAGAAGATCTATATGGATCCGAAAAATGTCCTACGTTGGAATATGTGATTATTAGAACAACACACACAATATTCCACACTTAATACGAACAGATCTCAGTATGGGAATCTAGCAGCAATTCAGATCTCAAAGGAGAGAGAGAGAGAGAGAGAGAGAGAGAGAGAGAGAGAGAAAGAGAGATTCTCTAGTGTTGGAGACTCCAAAAAAACGTTTAGAGCATATTAAGGGAGGAGGAGTCTTCTATCTATAGAA
The DNA here is from genome assembly GCA_031762675.1 of Pachysandra terminalis. Classification (NCBI taxonomy): domain Eukaryota; kingdom Viridiplantae; phylum Streptophyta; class Magnoliopsida; order Buxales; family Buxaceae; genus Pachysandra; species Pachysandra terminalis. The sequence goes on from JAUPMG010177931.1 coordinate 3,646, forward strand.
GACTCAACTCCACTCAACCTAAGATTCTATCTCCTAATCAATAGGAGAGAGTCCAATACACACTTGGTCTCTCACCATGCATGGGCGTCTCTTTAAGTGGGAACCCGGGTCAGCCTAACGACTGGGCAAATCGGGTCGACCTAATACTAAAATCTAACATCTTCCACTCATCCATAGTGGGCACTAAGTGTTCATCTTTCTCATACATCTTGCATGATGGTGATTGAATCGGGTTGTTCAATGAACATTGTGCTTGCTCACTCCCAAGTGCAGGAGTTTGAAGAAATATAATACTCGGTGAGTCTGAGGTCGAACCACAAAGAGCACATATTTCAAAGCAAGAAGGATTAAAGAACGAATATAATAGTAGAAAATTATTGGTATTAAAAGGGAATAATTATGGGATCAAAAGTAAATAAAGGGATTAAAATCAATAATGAGAATTCTCAGGCATCGGGGCAGTTCCTTGAACCGGTATGAAATTCATTGTAACTCAGGTAAAATATCATATATTTGATTGCTATGAAGACCTTTGATTCAGTTGAACTAATATTATTCAGGAACACTTCGTAATCGTGGTTACCGATGTGGCTAGAATACTTTTAGAAAAATCGATTCAATTTAATTCTAGATTCCTATTAGAAACTATGAGAAATTCCTCTTAATAATGAGAAAAACATGATTGAACTCATAAAAAGAATGGAAGGACTTATACATCACAAGGAATCATAATAGATGAACAATCAAACATAATTTCATTAAAACTCAATAAGAATTACAATAGATAATCATACCAATTACAAGGGACACGACCCCTAGCTTTCGCAAGAGTTTAGGCTTCCATGGAAGAAGAAGAAAATACAAAAAAATCTAAAGAATCAAGAGCAAGAAGTAGAGTAGAAAAATGGATGATTAAACTAGTGATTCTTCCCCCTTTTATAGAGCTCCAATTCTTCCTCTTTAGTTTGAAAAAGAAAACCTTGAAGAAAATAGTAACTTCCATTTGATTATCTCCAAATAAGAAACTTCACAAGTTTCCTCTTGTACTACCGATTGGACCTTCAAAACAATCAAGGTGGACTTCGGTGTCTTCAAGTAAATTGTAGCTCTGCTTCCTAGCTTTACAGGGCCACCAAAATCACCTTCTTTGAACGTTTCTACAGTGAGCTGTGGTCAAAATTCTGAGATCTGTTCAATGAAATTCTAGAATGTAACTTTCCTAAACTCAAAATAGAAACCCCCTTTCTTGTGGAGCAAGTCTTGACGAAAATTGAATACCAATCAAGCTAAAGATTTCTAGAAGCCATGGCCCTTTTCTATATTATTTTTAGAATGACTTTTTACTTGGCAAAAGTCGAAGTAAAACTAAGGGAGCGTTTGTTCTTGTCCTTGGCTTCATTGCACGTTCTTCCCTTTTTTCTCCTTTTGACTCCAATGTGCTCTATTTGCTCCAATATGATGCTTCCTTTCTTCTTCTTTCCAAAATCATTTTCTTCTCAAACGCATGAACAACAACGGCTCCTTCTAATTTTGTTTCTCTTTCCAAGTAAATCAGACCCGCCTGATCTGATTTTATTTCTTTTGAGCTTGATCCGACCCAATCTGGATTTGAATTCTCTCGACTAGACTTTGTATCTAAAATTGTCTCTGCATAAAAAATTTAGGTGTAAGTGAGGTATTTAAAATATAATGCACTTGTAAAATAGAATTGGATAGTTCTATGTATAATGAAGAATTTAATATAAGAAAATGCCAGATAAGTGATGTGATTAAGGGTTTAATATGTAACAATTCCTGACTTATCACAGTGTATTTTGAATATCTGGATTCTGTTTGGAAGTGTTCCTCCCGTGTAATGTCTAGTACCTTCGCTTGCATTTGTGGATAGTTAAAGATTTGAATGCCAGTGTTCTTCCGGGTCCATCGGAGCCATTTCCTTTTATTGAAGAAACCTAGAGATTGAAGGTTCCCCAACGAAGTCGCTAAAATGTGTGTGGGTGAATTGTAGTGTCTAGATTAGAGGTTCAGATCTTACGAATACCAGAGGATTTAGAGAGACCTGAGGAGAGGATGGAGGGTAATGGTGATGAGGAAGGACAGAGTAAATAGGAGGATATGGGGGGATGCACCACTAAATCAATCCTATAAAATGGATGGGGTGACCCCAATTTATAGGTGGTACCCCCTTGCTAAAACCGTCATAGGTTAGACCACCATTCCATAACGTTGGCGGTGCAACTCATATAGCCATCCTCCATATCGTCTCTATTGGTCCTCTTCTTGTTTTAATTAATTTTCACAAAGTTGGAAGACTTCATGGTATAGTTTTGTTAGACGTCATTGTCCTTATAATTGCATGTGAGATTTTGGTGAACACTATCCATATGAGACGAAGATGCCCACGTGTTCTCCTTTGTGTCTCAAGGTCGGGGTAGTTAGATGCGGATCGGGCCTAAACTACTATGATATGGTCGTTCCCAAGACGTTTGCTTGAATCGAGAATGGGGAAGTGGTTCGAGAAGCCATGGAAGGTAGCCTACGACTACAACCTGACGACAAGAGATGCTCAAGTCTGGATCGATGCCACCTCAAGAGTTTCGTTACAAGTCTTCCTAACTACTCTCTCTCTCTCTCTCTCTCTCTCTCTCTCTCTCTCTCTCGATCTTTATCTATTTTCCAGAGAATCTCTACAAGGATTTCCTAACTTTGAAACACAAATATATCTCACTATAGTGGTCTCTCTCTCTCTCTCACACTTGTTCTCCCCCTTTTGCTTAAGCTTCCTAGGCTTTATATAGGCCAAGGGGAATCTTTAGGATTATGACAAGTGTCATCATCCTTCTCATTTGTAATGATATCTAGTATTAACTCTCTCCCATTAGAATGGTAGCCACCACATTAATAAACATCACGGTTGAATTAATGTCTACTGTAATGGTCAATTTAATACGTCTCTCATTAATGGAAATTCGTTAATTGAAACTCATGAGTTAACACCTTGTCGTTGTTGGACGTCGCTGAACTGTAGGTCAGTGTGTTGAGGTTCGGCTTGGTTGCCGACGATACCCGTGCCAGTGTCCGCCACACCTTAAGGACTGCCGGAAACCCCTCCTGATGGGCTCTCGCCTGGGACATAGATATCCTCTATGACAAACTCCTAGGAATATCAGTCACACAATTAAACAATAATTTGGTCACGTTGTTTCGAGAATGACTCTCAGTTTGGTCATCTCATTCCATGGATTCATAAATACGAAAAAGTAGGCATTTTAGAACCACCAGGAGCACCGAAGGAGTAATGAATGGGCTCTGACACACATGGATTACCATGGTAGCACCATGTCCCCCGGAACCCATACCAGGCATCTTCCAGGCCAGGACCTCAACATTTTTCGGGGTGTTCACCAAGCCCAGTCTTTGCCTGACAGAGAATTTTGCCAGCTTTGCTCTTTCTCTTCTATAACTCTTTTGGGCAAAGTGCTCATCCTGGTTCTTCTCACGGTGTTTTTCGATGAGTTCGGGACATCAAGTGGGCTCTTCAAAGTCTTACTTCATTCATTGGGGATATACAACAAATCTGGTTCGGCCAAATTAACAAAAGTTGTCAATGTCTCAAATCCTAGTTTTATGAAAACTTGGTAATCCAATTAGCTAATGATGTGTCTTGGGAGCCAACATATCACTTTATTATTGTCATGCCTTGAATCCGAGATATGGAATCTCAAGGTTTTCGAAGGGAATGATCTTCGGATCCAAACCTTGGATGCGGCCAAACCAATAACGTGGTCCATCAGACTATACTAAATAACCAGCGAAAGTCTCTTAAAATTTAAACTTAAACAATTCTAGCATAAGGCCAACATAATCTCCAAACCAACTAAAAATCAAATACATCCGGTTTCCCAACTGGGTCAAAACAAATGAATCTAAATCCATAAACTAAAGTAAATAAAATGACATTGTTTTTAAAATCCATATCAACAATTGTTCATTAAGCACTCTCTTGCACTCCAGGTCCAGCCATCACACTTGTGGATAACGAGTTGCAAGTAGGAGTGAGCTTTGGAGGCTTAATAGGTAAATCCAAGAAAAATACCCAAAAGAATTTCATAGTCATATAACAACATCTAATTTCATGCAATTTCCATACAATACACACACACACACACACACACACACACACATATATATATATATGTATGTATGTATAACAACATCCATATTAGTAATCATATAGACAGTCTCACACCATCACCTCATCATAATATATGTCATTTTGCATAATACCGTTTTCCCATATCACATTCTTGTCACATCATTCACACCAATCACATAGTTTAATATAATTTTAATAGACATGGCATTTCCTAACTTTTGCACACACCATCATAATAAAACCATAATTCTAACAAACATAATCATCAGCTAAATCCACAATTCCCATGATCGTAATCATGCTTAAGCACAAGTCATATGACCATAACTTATGATCTTAATCATTTTGAAACACAACTCATAAACCACAACTCATGATCTTAATCATGCTGAAACAACTCACATGAAACCATAAATCCTTATAGTTCTCATTCACAAACACACACAACATTCAATCATCACAAACAGTTCACATTACGCTACACGAACAATGAAGATGCACATAACACAAAGCAATCAATCACCAAACACATTTACATCAAAAAAACACAAGCAATGAAGACAACCAACACACATGCAACAATTAGCTGATGAATGGAAAACACACACAAAGATACAATGCACATGAATCGTATGATGCATAATGCTCAAACACATACAAGAATGCTAATGCAATGAATGGTATGATGTACTATCCACATGATTGAGTGAAAATGATGAAATGTATGCAAGGTTGTTAGGCCTAGCCTAACCATGTAATCACACCCACATCTCCTTTAGGTAATATTGCCCAAGGAATGTGCCACAACACCGGAAACCATTTTCTTTATGGGATTAAGTACCCAAAGGTAGGAAAACACTATAACAATTCCTTTATGGGGATAAGTTAACCCATGGAAAAACCACCACATTCTCTTTAGGGGACAAGTTAACCCTTAGTAGAACCACCACATTTCCTTTTAGGGAACAAGTTAGCCCTTGGTAGAAATCACCCTAACAAACTCGTACCAATACTAACACATCAGACCCTCCTAGGAGTTCTGAAAACACAACACATATACTAATCACCAGACCCTCCTACCTAAGGGGAGTTCTAAAACAACACAGTGAGCCTTATAGGATCATACCCAGAAAACCTACACTTAATACCTGGTCACTAGGGCCCTCACACAATACACAAGTACTCCATACATTAAGTATCCCTACATTACCCTTACCTCAAACAAACTCATATTACACATGTTTTACATATAACATAGTCCCGAAGACTAAAGCACATCAGCCTAGCTCACAGCACACTAAATTAGAAGCACATAGAGCCATTTAGTTGTAAAAATATTCCTACACGTATTTCTAAGCAAAACTAACATCACACTCAATCTAATGGGGCTGTTACCTAACTACCCATAACAAATTGGGCTTATTGGGCTTTGGTCGTAACTTTTGGTCGACCGAAGGTCAGGCCAAAGGTCTCAGTTGGTGATTTCGGTTCATCCTCATCATTCGGTCGTTGGTCCAGGGATTTTGGACCTATTTTTCTATTTTGTTCGATGCTTCGGTTGGACCGAAGGTCAGGCCGAAGCTTTTACCAACCCAAAAAACTTCCCAAAAACTTCCAAAATTCATACCTTTACTATTTTGTCAAAAAAACTCAGGTCACACTCCAGAATTCATAGATTATATAATAATACATCATATTCAATGTTCTATATCTCAAATACATCCATAATCATAAAAATGAACTTGCATTGCACGTGAAGGTTGATCTTATAATACATGTTACAGTTGAAATTATAATACAAAGAAAATATGGTATTTAACATTTATATTAAATTTATTTTAATAAAATATGAAACAAAATAAAATTCATATACTATCCTATCTTTTATTTAAATTTATATTAACTCATGGCAACATAGGGTATGGCAAGTTAGTTATATAATTTTTAATAAAATTTAGTATCTTATTAATAAGAAAAAAATAGCATGTTGCTTTTTCAAACTAGTAATGAAAGATCTCAAACTAATCTTTTATTTTAAATTTATCTTGTAAAGATTATCCTACTATTATCTTAAAATGAAAAGTATGAAATAACATTTTTATAATTAATTAAATATTGATTAAATTAAATTATTTATTTCTCTTATTAGTTAGTGTAAAGGGTGTTTTATGAAAGAGTCACCAATGGTTGAATTACTGATCGACGAAAGCCTAAATCGATTAATGACCGCACCCTGTCTTTAGAAGAATAAGAAAAAAAAAGAGAGTAAAGCAAGAACGACCGTTGAACACAGGTCGGGTTAGAGTAATGGAAATAGTAATCAACGTATTAAAAATTTGAGAGCACACGTCATAGCACGTTTTTCAGAGCCTAACCCGTTAGAAACATTCTCCAGCCCATTTTCAGGGAAATGAGCTATTATTTATAGTAGTTAGGAGAAAGATAACAGAGGTTAGAAATTTTCTAACGGTGTTAAGATGCTAACCCGAGGTAACATGGATTAATTACCCCTTATCTCTTAAGTGGACCAATCCAGAGTCATGTTCATAAATTACACATTTGCCATTAAAAACTATGACACCATGTATAATCCGTGAAATGTCAAAGGGCTGGTGAACCTCACGCTCCTCCATTCCTTTCATATCTAATCCCCCTATGTATGTAACGCTCGTGACGCCGTGGCATAGGCGACGTCGATTAGTTGTATAAGTGTAGTGAAAATTGTTTTAGCCTTGGACTTGTTGGGACTATGTAGTCTGAGCACTCTTGAGGTGCTCAAACTTTAGTGCTTTGGGGCCTCTTTGGACGGAGGTACGGATGACCTTCTACGTCATTGAGGTTTAATCTCATGGAGACATATGCTTACCGAGATGTATCTCTTTGGTGAATATGAAGCGCATCTTATATTGACTGCCCGTCGAGGGGATCCGGCTTACTGCCGTCGATATCGACTACTTGTCCAAGGGATCCGGCTTACTGTTGTGGATATCGAATACCCGTCGAGGGGATCCGGTTTACTACCGTGGATATCGATTGACGATCGAGGGGATCCGGCTTACCATCGTTGATATCGACTTCCCGTCAAGGGGATCCGGCTTGCCGCTTTGGATATCAACTGCCCATTGAGGGGATCCGGCTTGCCGCTATGGATATCGACTGCCCATTGAGGGGATTCGTCTTACCGCTGTGGATATCGACTGCCCATCAAGGGGATCTGGCTTATTGCTGTGGATATTGACTTCCTGTCGAGGGGATCCGGCTTACCGCCATGGATATCGACTGCTCGTCGAGGGGATCCGGCATATCGTTGTGGATATCGACTACCTGTCGAGGGGATTTGTCTTATCGCCGTGGATATCGAATACCCATCGAGGGGATGCGGCTTACTGCCATGGATATCAACTACCCGTCGAGGGGATCCGGCTTACCGCCATGGATATCAATCAAATAGCATCATAGTTCATGTGATTTTTGAGGAATATATTTGTATTACCATCTTAGTGATGTAGTGTTATTTGTGGCATTGTTTTGACGTAGATGACGTTCTTGTAACATCAATTCGGCAGGGCGAACATTTCGTGGCATCAGCTTAAGGAATTGCTCTTCCTTGATATGAATTTGGTGAGGAGCATCAACTTTGCGAGTTAATCCCCCTCTGGTACCAAGGAGCCAAGGGCGAAAACTTCACAAGTTTATTCCCCTGCGGTATCAAGGAGCCAGGGGCGTCAACTTCACAAGTTGATCCCTCCGCGGTACCAAGGAGCCAGGGGCATCAACTTTGTAAGTTGATCCCTCGCGGTACCAAGGTACCAGAGGCGTCAACTTCATACATTGACCCCCCCCCCATGCGGTACCAAGGAGCCAGGGGCGTCAACTTCATACGTTGATCCGTCGCAGTACAAAAGAGCCAGGGGTGTCAATTTCATACGTTGGTCCCCCCGCGGTACCAAGGAGCCAAGGGCATCAACTTTGTAAGTTGATCCCTCCACGGTACCAAGGAGCCAGGGGAGTCAACTTCACAAGTTGATTCCCCCGCGGTACCAAAGTGCCAGGGGCGTCACTTCATACGTTGATCCCCCTGTGGTACCAAGAAGCCAGAGGCATCAACTTTGTTAGTTGATCCCCTCGTGGTACCAAGGAGTCAGGGGCTTCAACTTCATACATTGATCCCTCCGCGGTGCTAAGGAGCCAGGGGCATCGACTTTGTAAGTTGATCCCCCTATAGTACCAAGGAGCTAGGGGCGTCAACTTCATACGTTGATCCCCCCATGGCGCTATCTAAGTAGGGGATGAAGGGTAAAATATTGACACGTGTCGATATTTTCTTAGGAAATTCCTCCAACTATGACGATAAATCCGAGTTTATTGGCGTGGGCATAATTAAAATTTAAGGAATTTTTTTTCCCTAAGGGTATGTATATATAAGAGGTTTAATGGGGCATGGAGACCTACCACGTATCTCATTGCAAAATTCGGCGGGTTAAGTTTGTGATGTAGAGAAGATTATTTTTTTGGAGGAAAAGGAAGAAAACGCCATTTACTTATTCAAGTAGACTGGAATCCATTTTTGTTTTTTACTCATTAAGTCTTGAGATGGTGGGACATGGAATTGTCTCCTGCGTTCAAACGCCCTATGAGTTGAGATTCTTTCCTCGCGTCATTGCTTTGAAAGTGATCCATGCTCAAGCACTTGGCGGGCCAACATTTTTATTTTCTTCACATGAGGTTTTAGGAGGAGCGAAAAAGAAATAGGAACATCTCCTTTGTTCCAACACTTGGTGGTCCAAGGTGTGAATTTGTTTTTTTTACAAAAGTTCTTGGGTTAAAAGGGTGAAAACGTCATCCACGCTCAAGCATTAACCCGGACGTGTTGGAAAAGGAATTCGGGCAAGAGAAATCGGGAGAGCATTTTTCGCGTTCCCATCATTGGCCGAATCGCGTTAGGACGTTTTTTTTTTTTTTTTTTTTTTTCGAGCAAAAGAAGTTGGGCGACGTCCTCCCCGCTGCAACGCTAGCCATCTTCCGCGCTCCAATTGTTTGCCGAATCCCGTCAGAAGGTTTTTTTGTGGCGGAAGAAGTTGGGCAACCTTCTCCACGCTCCAACAGTTTGGTAAGTTAAATTTTCTTTTTTACAAGATCGGAAAAAAAGAAAAAAACGAGTTGATGAAGTTCCTCCTTTTTGGTTTTTTAGATAATGTTCATGCTTGATGGGGAAGAAAACGATACGTGTGATGAAGCTCTTAAAACATTCTCATGAATATGGTCCCCCAGAACCTCCAAGAGATTGGTCGAATGATCCCTTGATAGTTGACACATTGTGGAGGTTTGTGCCTCCTTGCTTTAAGCAGCCAAAGAAGTCGCCAAGGACCACGGCGTGTTTGTTTCCTCCATGTATGGCCGAGGATGGAGTGTGTCCTCCCGTGGCTTCAATCCTCCGCATAAATTTTGAGTCGGGAGCCTATCCTCCTAGCAAGATTCGATTTGAATCACACTCACGGCATTCGTTTACCTTGCGCGAGTGGTGTCAAGACATAATGGGAAATGGGTCTTTGCGAAAAAGGCTTGACCAATGCGGTTTAAAGAATGCTATCCAAGCATGTTGTGAGCTGAATATAGTTGTGGATCGAGAAGTTTTATCTCAATTGGTTTGTCGCTGGAATAAAGATACTCACACCTTTATAGCTTCTTGGGGAGAATTTTCTTCCTCTCTAGAGGATGTTCAAGTGTTGCTTAGTGAATCTCGATCTTGGTGATGACGAGTTGAAGATTTTCAATGACTTGGTGGAGGCCCAAGGTTTGGCGAGTTATTCTTCCATTTATTCCACCCACCCATGGCAATCAGAAAAAGGGGTTCTGTCCCACTTTTAGTAGTTGGATCCAGTATTATGTGAAGCCTTTAAAGAATGTTGGCGACCTTTCGGAGGAGACCGTTGGTAAGGGGTATGATTCTCCCTTCAAATTGACAAAAATTTTTAATTCTTTCATCGAGATGGTTGACGTACGTGGATCCTGCAAATCTTTGAGGACTTGTGGTCTCCAATCTTCTTCCTCTTCGACATGGATTTTTTCGCTAATGGTGACCGGTTCTATCTTCTTGATGACCTTGACATGACTCGAGGTTTCTTTGAACTTAAGCCAAGCGTCCAGTGTTGCCAATGCATCCGCTTGTTTATTTTTCGTCCGAGGAGAATGTTCGAACTTGACCATGTCGAAGTTGGGTAATAGCCTTTATGCCATAGTACGGTATTGTGCCATTATCGGATCTTTGACCGCAAACCCCTCTTGCATGTTCTTGATTAGAAGGTTGGAGTCCCGTTTCACCAATAAGTTTCTTATTCCCATCTGTTTTGCAAGCAATATTCCCAAGACCAGGGCCTCATACTCGGCCAAATTGTTGGAAAAAGGAAATTGCAATTTATAAGTCGCAGAGGTGACATCGCCATTAGGTGATAATATTACAACACCTA
>JAUPMG010177932.1:0-10456 GCA_031762675.1 Pachysandra terminalis
TTCACGGCCATCACGGCTTTAAAACGCGTTATGTCATAGAAGAGTGTGAATATACATATAAGTACATCACATTCACCTGTCCAGGCGATGTGGGATTGTCCAACCCGTAGCCTGCCAGTCCTCAAGCCCGCCCACAAGACACCCGCCCATAGGTCACCACATTCATTTATATATTATTTATTTTTACCAAACATTCATCTTGGCAATGTATTTTCTACTTGGAGTTTCCAGGTCAATGGGCTCAAAGTATAAGGTGACTTCTGAAAACTCATGATGATCCTTCATCTCCATGGGGGGGGTGCCAGATAAACATATATTAGATGTAGTAACATTATTTTAAGGTGCATGTATGTTGTACTTATTAGTATAATTGATTAGCATAATCATAAAAGAATTGATCAAGATTATAAAGATAATATAATGATTCCACCTCTATCTTTATCTTATTGTAAACCATTATATAAACCCAATATATATATTCAATGTAATAAACTGGGTATTATCAATAAAACTCTGATTTTGTCAAGAAGTTCTTTGAGGTTGCCTTTTTCTAGCGATTAGACAAATTGGTAGATACAAACTATATATTGCAGAATGATTGAGAATATTCGCTCTCATACAATGAGCATTAATTTCTGAAAGAGAGTGCATGTATACTGGGATTGAGTAGATAGGATGACAAGTGTGTGTAGGCTTGTGGAAGTGATTGAAAGATGTTTTAACCTTAGATTGTAGGTTCTATTAATAGAGAGCCTTTCTACTTTGTTTATGCCTGACGATGAGGGATGATTGTAGTGTATGTTGGTCCTACTGCTGTTTGGTATTGGGACAAGGTTAACTATCTTTCGTTTTCGTTGGTACATGAACGATTGAGATTATTCCCTGATTATAGAAAGGTCACTTTTGTCTCTCGTTTTAAAGTAAAATGAAAGAGGATGCATGACTTAGTATAATAGGCAACTGGGGAGATTTTTTAATTGAGATAAGAAAGTTGGCCTCGTGAGATTTTTTTATAGTTGTTCCACAGGAGATTATAGTAAAGATGTCGTGTGTTAGGTAGTGGGACGGGATCTGCTGTGGGGTTGCTGTGACCATGAGGGGTGAAATGGTATTTTCACCCCATGGGATGTCTCTACCCCACGGCAACCCCACAGGTAGTATGCCATCACTACAAAATCCTTTAAAGCTATATATATAATAGTAAAGATGATTGGTATATTATAGTCCCGAATTCATACCGGCTACTTTATTATTAATGTTATCTAATTATCCAACTAATCCCCCCCAAGTTGTATTGAAAACAAAAAATGAGGCTTCATGCTTATAGCATGGCTTTGAATTTCTCGAAATTTTACAAGATTTTTCATTTTTGTGGTCATCTGACCCTCACACCAATATTTCTCTTATTACAAAGTTGTCTTTATTTGGAGAGTGCTGGCCTCCAATGCTTATATATAACGGCACTTTTACCTTCGTCACAACGAAAGAAAATTACTTTAGCCGTCCTTTACATATAACTGATAAAGATGTTGAGGCCTACAAACACTGAAGAGAATAATTCACTGGCAACTCACTACAATCGTTGCGTGTGTGAAGGTACAAACTAACGCTGGTAGCTAACAATTTTGGTTGCTTCGAAAGCATCACATATGCAAAAGAGTTGCTCTAAAAGCTGTTAAGAAAGAATGATAAACCAGATAAGAAGAAATCAAGCACACATGATACAAATTTACGTGGTTCGACAAATAGTGTTTACGTCCATGGATGCACACCAGATTTTATTATTCTTCAAAGTTCAGAAAAAAAGTGTTAAAGAGAATAGTCACAAAAAGTATGATAAATACCTTATAATTAGAACTACACATAATATATAGTGAAATTATTATTATACTCTTGGACAACAAATAAATTCGGCGGTCTATGGGCTAGATCATCAATACTTCCAAAATGCCTCGGTAACATCAGTCTTCACATAACAAAAGCAACCAAACTGCTCTTATAATAGCGCTACCCATCTTTTAATCTAGACCTAAAATACAATGAGGTATCACCCACATAGGTTTTCTTATTTAGTTGCATACATTGAGAATACATATGGGTTGAGAGAATCAACAAGCACCCCCCTCCCAAAAAAAAATCTATCACTAGTCAGCAACAACCTAAAATGTTCATGGAAGGATTAGGAAAAAGAGACCAAGTTGAAGGAAAGCCATGAATCACAGTAAAAAATAAAAATATAAAATAGTAGATAGTAGTCGATGAAAGAAATATAACACACAATAAAATAAGTAGAACAGTGATGCAAGCACTGTTGTATTAGATCCAAAGTTTTTTTCTCAGCAATACTCGTCCACTTCATAAGTTGCTTCTTTATTACCCAACTTTCAGAGATATATACATCATAGCTGACAATGGTTATTTTGTAAATTTTTTATTTTTTTTTAGTTTGAGTTGTATATGATGCTTATATAACCCTCTTTCTCTGCTTAAACTATCTAACTCTAATTGTATATGTAACATTTAGTCAATATCTCGTTGTTTTTGGGAATAAGGTTCTCTCTCATGAGCAGATTCAGAAATTGTATTATAAGTAAAATGTTCTGAGAAGTACGGATCTTGGAGCCAGATGGAACTACAGTAGAAACGGGTTTGGCCGTAAACAACCTTCTTAAGTTGTCTCTTCATCCACGTTAGGCCATTCATATATTTCCGGTCCTATGGTGCAATGCTTTTGAGAGAGAAACTTGATGCTACACTTTACTTCCATGTGAAAGTTTATTGGGGAATCCCACTTCTCGACATGTATATTTGTCCAATCCCAATTCACATACTAAGTTTCAGTCCCAAAAACATTTGACATAAGGTATAAATGGCTCATCTAAAATTAATATCTTTCTTTGCGTAAAACTTACGAAAAAAAAAAAAAAATTGGATGGATACATGTAGTAAAACCTAATAGGCATGAACTATTGGAGATTATATAAGTTAAAATATTGTACACATGACTAATCCAGAGGGTTTCCTATAAAATGAACGGTTTGGATTGACCATATCATTCTTTCATGTGACAAAAATGGTCCAACAGCTAATGAAAGTTTTTGTGTGACAATGCAGAATACATACCTTTTGCCATTTATACTATATCAAGAAGGAGTGAAATTATGAAATATATATAAGAAAATATATTAATCAAAAAGAAAAGAAAAGATAAATTAGTGTGATTAGTATGATTTGGTTAATTAGCTCTATTAAAGGGAACTTTAGTAACGGGTGTTTGGTTGATATTCTATAATAATCCATATTATGATTCACATTACAAACTTTAAAATCCAGATTTTGATTGCTGTTTAAGATAATCAAAAGTCCTCTTTGTACGTATATGATTCTAGAGTTTGATTATGGATATAGCCATAGCTACCAATTGGGAAATTGCAATGTCTTAACGAATGCTTAATATAATGTCTTAAAGAATGTTTGGATGTATTAGAAAACTAAAGTCGACTTAATTTTTTTTAATCTAATGAGATTGATAATTCAACTTAATAGGAGGGATTACCTTTCTTTGCCCAAACGATAATTTTTATGACTTAAAATTGGCGAAAGGTATTTTGTCTGCCTCACAAGCTTTTAGTTGATGGTGAGACAAGACATTTTGTTATATGGAAAAATGATATGGTCGATCTAAATTGTCCATTTGAAAGGAGACCCTCTAGATTAGTGATATGGGCAATATTTCAATATATATATATATATATATGCCTTAATAGTATTTATGTATTAGCTTTTGTCATGCATATTTATGATCGTTCAATTTTTAATGTTAATTTTTACACAAAGAAAAACGTTAGTTTAAGCAAGTCCTTGATGCCAAATGACAAATGCATTCGAAACTAAAACTTATTACGTGGTTGATTAAGATTACATGTGGAGTAGCGGTGTTCTCCAATTAAGCTTCCAAGTGCGAGTTATTGTTTCTTCGTCTGGGGTATTTCACCATACAATGGTGACTCTATCTACATCTTTTCTTATATTTGTCTTTCAGTATTTAATTTTCGAAGTTTTGTATTTTTATTCATCATGTGTACTTACACTCAACCAAGCTTATTTTATATTAACAATCTAATTTAAGTAATTATTTAATCTTCTTTAATTACTTGGATCCATTTGGATTGAGGAGAAAATAAATGGAAAAGAAAAGAAAACCATATTCTTCTGTTTTGGTTGATAATGAAAAGAAGGAAGAAAAAACATGAAAACAATTTCAAAATTTTTATTTTCAAGTGCTCACATTTTCTTTTTAAATTTGAGAAAATTTAAAGCGATAAATTTTCTCAAATTTGAAGCGATAAAATCTTTTTTTAGAGGGGCAGTGATTTTCTATTGCCTACTACTAATACCAGTGTTGTTTATGACATACTACACCCAACTATGACCACCCATCGCACACTACTTTCATCACTACTCACCATTATTCTTTGCCACCACCATGAACCTCACCTGCTAACTTCACCACGGATCATCATCCACCAGCACCCTTCACATATCGTCACCCAAAATAACAATCTCATATTACAACCACCCTTTACCTATCACTACATAGCTTCCACTCACACATTACAACCTCCACTACATATCATTACCACTATTTATCACCACCGTATTAAGTTTGAGAAGGAGATTGTTAAGTTTGTGAAGAAGAAGATGCCCTTTTCCTTGGGTTTGTGTACCTATATAAAGGAGTACAAGAAATATATAAAGGAGTACAAGAAAGATATGCTTCCATGATTATTGAGAATTTATAGGGTTACTGCAGTGCGCAAATCTCTAGTTTTCTAATATGACATCCTAAAGAATTAGAAAGAATATGTACAATTAAAGTAATTTATATATGCACAAAATTTCTAGTTTTCTAATACTCCCCCTCAAGCTGCTGGTGCATGGAGCTCGGCAATGCCCAACTTTCTAAGAAGAATTTGAAATTGATCACGACCAAGAGCTTTAGTAAAAATATCATCCAGTTGATGCCTAGTAGGAACATGTGCAATAGATATGACTCCTGATGTTATTTTCTCTCGAACCAGATGGCAATCAATTTTGATGTGCTTAGTGCATTCACGAAACTAGATTGGTAGCAATGTGAAGAGCTACTTGATTATCACAGTATAGGTGCATTGGTTGAGGAAGAGAAATGTGAAGATCGCGAAGGAGAGCCTTCAACCAAACGAGTTCACGTGTGGTGATGGCCATGGCACGATATTCGGCCTTAACCGAGGATCAAGAGACAGTTGTAGATCGACGTGTCATGGGACAGCTGGCCCAATCAAAATCTTAGTAACCAAATAGTTGAAAAGAGCAATTAGAGGACAAAGAAATGCCTTTACCCAGTGAGGACTTAATGTAGCGAAGAACTCGTATAGTAGCATCGTAATGTGATCGACGAGGATGGTGCACAAACTGGCTCAAAAGATTACCGAGTAAACAATGTCAGGCCAAGTGATTGCGAGGTAAATCAACCTGCCTACTAAGCGCCGATATAGACTTGGATCGAAAAGAAGGTCCCCTTGATCATTTGTGAGACGTAGATTTTCCTCCATGGGAAAGGCAACAAGCCGAGCTCCAAGATGACCACTATCGTGAAGAATATCAAGAACATATTTACGTTGATTGAGAAATATGCTTCGTGGAGATCAAGCAACCTCAATGCCTAAGAAGTATTTAGGAGCACCAATATCTTTAAGATGAAACTTGCTATGAAGAAACACTTTCAAGGCATTGAAGGAGGCAATGTGATTTCCTGTCACGATGATGTCGACGTAAACGAAAACGACTATGAAGGTGTGATGCTTGTTTTAGACCACAAAGGGATTTGATGATCAATCTATAAACACGCTGCTCCCCCTTTTTGGCAAATTCAGGAGGAATGGTCATATAAACTTTCTCAACGAGATCCCGTGGAAAATGCATTATGGACATTAAGTTGATGAAGTGTCCAATGATGAGCAACAGCAACGGCTGAGAGACAACAAACGGTTACCAGTTTGGCAATGGGAGCAAAAAGTGTCATGGTAATCCAGCCCTTCTTGTTGAGCATAGCCTTTGGCCACAAGTTGTGCTTTGTAACATTCCACGGTACTATCAGCACGATGCTTGATTTTATAAACCCATTTGTAACCGAAGGGTTTCTTGCCCGGTGGTAAATGTTGTAGTGTCCAAGTGTTGGTGAGTTCCAAAGCGCGGATCTCAACTTCCATGGCTTCACACCAATAAACATGTGTGACTGCTTGAGAGAATTAAGTAGGCTCAATTTGACTTCAAATAGTCGAGAGAAAAGCCACGTGCTTATCAAAAAACCAATAATAAGATAAATGGTTGGTAAGTGGATGAAAGGTACCCGCATAAGATTAAGAGGAAGAGAGAAGCGTAGATGGGATCGGTGGATGGGGCATATGAAGTCTTTAAGGTGTGAAGGCCAAGTAATAGTACGATGCGGACGAGTGTGAGAAGGGTTTGAAGGAGGTAGAGGAGACAGGTTGGGGTTGGATGTGATGTGGGGATTGACATAAGGTGTAATGGGAAAATGGGGTGCTTTAAGGGAATCACTATCACGTGAGTGAACATGGATAGATGGAGGGGAAGGTTGAGGGTGAAATGTTTCATTCAAGGGAAAAGTATTTAGTGAATGTTCAAAGATGGGTACAGAGATGACAATTGTAAGATTGGGTTGGAGTGTGAATGATGAAGGTGATTGCGAGTGAAAAGGAAAAATGTGTTCAATAAAAGTGACGTCACGGGACAAAAATTCTTTTGGTATCAAGATCATAAACTCGATATGCTTGTTGACCGTAAGGGTACTCGATGAAAACACATTTAGAAGACCGAGGTGAACTTGTGACGACCATTGTGAATGATAAAACATAGGCAGCCGAAAAATATGAAGGCGGTCATAAGAGGAAGTTGTTTTGAAGAGTAGCTCATGAAGAGATTTTCCACCTAGGGATTAGATTAATAAGGTAAGCCGCAATCAAGAAACATTCTCCCCCAAAAGATAAAGGAAGATGAACTTGGAAGCGCAAGGATGGAGCAACATCAAGATGTCGATGCTTGTGCTCAACTACCCCATTTTATTGGGGGTGTTTCGACACAAGTATGCTCATGAAAAATGCCATTTTCTTGAAAAAAGGATTGCATGAGGGGTGAGAAAAATTCCATGCCATTATCGGTGCGAATATTATGAATCAAGCATCCAAACTAGTCTTGATCATAATGCAAAAATGTTTGAAGAAGGTATAAGCCTCATATTTGAAACACATTAAATAGACTAATGTACGAGAATAATCATCAACGCTAGTTAAAAAAATATTGTGCATCAGTGTGTGAAGGTGTGGAATATCCTCCCCAAATATCACAACAAATTCGACTAAAAGTTATGTTGCTTCTATGGCAACTTAAAGGAAAAGGACGACCTATTTGTTTCACACGCTCACAAACATCACAATGTGAATCAGAAGAGAAACTTTGCAAATGATTGGAGACTAATTTATGTAAACGAGCGGGTGACGAATGACCAAAACGTAAATGCCAAAGGTTGGAAGAATAAGCACGGTTGGCTAGCATGGTTGTAGGTGCAGCTATAGAGGGATGGATGCAGTGGTAGAGCCCATGTTGTATTTCACCCATCCACTCAACATCCTTTATGACAAGTCTTGAAATACACAGAAAGTGAGAAAAAATATGGTAGCACAATTCAAGCTTTGGGTTAGTTTGCTTATGGACAAGAGATTAAATGAAAATTAGGAACACAAAAAACATTAGTCAAAGATAAATATGAGGATAATTGGACAAATCCAACATGTGTAATGGGAGTGACATCACCTGTTGGTGGTTTGACGGGTGTAGCATGGGGTGTTAGAGTGATGTCCCACGAAGGGGGCCCCTCAATCAGAGTGCTCGAGGAGATGTCCCCAATGAAAGGGGGATCTCGAAGGAGAGAGGATGTCCCGCGACAACGCATACCTCTTGCTCATCCAAAAAAGGAAATGGGACATAAGCAGCACAAATATACAACTAGGAAATAATCTCAACCGTATTTGTATAATATTTGTCTCAAGAAGTAAATATGCAATTTATGTTTTTAGTTATCCAAGTGATAGAAAGGATCGACCAACCCTAATATAGGGATGTTTATTCCAGCAACTCTCAACATGTCCATTTTAATTACGAAAGTTGCAATGACTGATCCAAAGTGCTATAAGTTGATTTTCATATTAAAGCATATGGCTAACGGTTTCATTGAATGATACAAGGCCAGACAAATTTGCAGGGCATGTATCCCCATAACCATCTTATATTCATAATTGATGTAGAATCGTGGTCGTATTTGGAACACAGGAGAAAAATCATCATTTTACTGCTGAAAAGCTCAATAAAACAGCATACAAACATTGCAAAAAAAAATACAGGTAGAAATTTCATGATTGTATTGCTTAAAAAAACTCAATAAAACAGCATGACAGATATTGCAAAAGAAAAATACCAATTTATAGAATTGCAAATGCCAACTGGCTTTTGATCTTATTGACAGAGAGCTGGTCACTATAATATCCATAAAATATTGATTGAAAAATCCCAAGACAATATAAAAAGTTGAAGTGCATAGCCATTAAACATCTGTTAAATATAGTCGGTTAGAAAGCCGAATGTTTTCTCTTCAGTACCTATAGCATTTGAACTATGTAAGCAGTAAATACACCTAAGCTGTTTAATGTCCACTTAGGGATTTGGATCTCGCCTGTCCCTAACTCGATGAAATAGTTAAATTATTTTAAAGGAAAAAATAGTTGAATTCTTCCGTGGACTGCACATACCCAAATGGCATAATAGCTAGGAAAATGATAACTGAAGAAACAAAACAGGAAAATTATAGATAATTATTTGAATATTCTTATCCATTTTTCATTACTTCTATAGTGATGACATTATGCTATGATTTTAATTCAAAACTCACAAATACAAAAAAAAAAAAGAAAGAAAGAATGTGTTTGACTCCTATTTTTTATCAGCATGAAATCAGTAATTGAGCGATATAACAAATCAAAAGAGGAACATCGTCAACTGCTGAATCCTGCATCAGAGGTTAAGGTATTTTCCAAATATAACTAATTTTCATATACAAGTTTCCTGTATATAATATATGCATGTATGATTTTCACTGGCAATGATTTTTTATCCTTCACTTTTATATGAGCTATCGAAAGTGACAAACACCTTGCAATTATGGTTGTCTGTTCTGCTTTCTTTTGTTTCTCATGTTTAGGTTGTTTTATGCTTTGCTTACTCGGTTTTAGGCTTTCGCTCAAATCGCGGTTGTTGTAGTTCCTGTGACTATTTCCATCTTTTATATATATATTCACGATTCATCAAAAAAAAAAATGTGTTGTAGCAGGGTCCCCAACCATTACGGGAAAACTGCAAACAATACTCTATGCCAGTACAGCCACAGTGACCATGTCCCATGTATGTGGCCATGATCCTAGTCATGATATACTAATATTTTCTTTGAACTTAATAAATGTACAATGTGACACCTGTGATTCAAATTAACTAGAATCTTGACATAGAAAAATGAATCTTGAGTTATCAAATTCTCAACATCAAGGCACGTCTTTGATAACATAGGCAAACACTGAAACTCATATTGATGCATGCTGAAGATACTATAGCACTGCTTCATCATCAGAAGCAAAAGAAACTGAAACATAAATTAATTTCGGAGTCCCTGAGTGAACAAACATACAGTTAACTGCAGTTTAACGTAGCTCACATTATTAGGATTGTCACGCTATTAAAGTAGTTCACTGCCTCCTCTCTGATCTCATATTTGAATGGGTTGGACACTTGATGCATATTTGGGAGATTTGGTCGGTCATGGGCCAAGCCTTTCTATGCAGTTTCCTCTTTGGCCACCAAAGCCACTACTCCCTGGAAAACCCCCTCACCAAGGTGACAATTTTAGGTAGACTAGAATTCCAGCTAAGCAAGCTATGGCAGGTAGATGATGGCATGATGCTTAGACGGTGAGTTTCTATTACTATGTCCTAACATTTAGCAACTATATATATGTGTGTGTGTGTGTGTGTGTGTGTGTGTGTGTGTATCCTTCAAAGATTCCAGCATGTATGCATAGCACTACACCTACACAGTTTATGTAAATCAACAAACATTTAGGAGTTTGTGATGTTTCTGGTTCTAGAAGACCAAAAACTTCACTTGAATTAGCTCAGTTTAATGTTAAGCATTTCTTGTCCATCATTGAGTTCCTAAGCAATTGTGATTTTTCCAAATGGGAAAATATTGGAGTGGTATGATGTAGAACCATGGTTCTAAATATCGTATCGTATCGCCCGTATCGGGCGATACGTATCGAGTATCGACCTTATAGTTACGATAAGTCCCTGTA
>JAUPMG010177943.1:0-10455 GCA_031762675.1 Pachysandra terminalis
CAACCACATATTTTCAAAACGGAAGGGAGGCGGACCCCCCAAAACAACTCGATCAGAGTTCAATAATAATGGGGCATTATTAGAAATAGGACGGGGCATAACTCTAAGGGAGGCCTGATGGAAGTGAGACTCCCAACTAGGAGAAACCAAAGGCCTATCCAATCTGCAACACACATTCCTCTCCTGAAGGTTAGACCAGGTGAACAACCCCCCGAGAAGGGGAAACTCATACAACCCCATACTCTCAATAAAATCAGCAAAGTCTCTCATACTCCCGTCTGAGTGACGAACCAGACGCAACCAACTCTCTAACATGCGCACCCTTGCTGCGCGATCTTCCGTGGACTGGAGAAGATGAAGAGACACGGGCCATGAAGCACTTCTCCAAAAGAGGGTCCAACCCCTTCTCAGCAAGCCTGGGCGCTTGGGCCTCCACTGCACAACGCCTAGCCCCCAAGTCTGCCAAGCCCTCCAGGCCCAACTCACCACCAGAAAATCCATCTGCACAAGGCACGGCGCGGGTACCATGCACCAACAGACCGTCGCGAGCAGAATCGGGCCTACGCCCAACCTTCACTGCAGCAAAATGACCCCGATCCCCTCCACTTGGCCCCTCAGGCCCAGGCCCACGCGGATTCAAAATAAGGGACGGGAGCAACAAGAAGGGGGCCACCTCAGCCTGACAAGAGGGACCCACAGAAGGTTCCATCATAGCTTGCGCCCTCCCCCCCAGCCATGACACGTGCCCACGTAGGGGGGGAGGCCACGGACGCCCTGACACCTTCTTCCCCAGCAGCCCAACTTGCCGGAAAGACGTCGAAGCTCGCCAGAAACTCATAAGGAAACGACGTAAAAATCTCGAAATGACTAGACCCATCCCAGAGGATCAATAGGCGTGGAATCTTGCGGAAATGTCGTTCCTTAACTCGGATCTCAACTTTTCCCAGATCATTCTCCATGACTTCAAACCTCCCAACATCAGCTAAACCACCACAACTTCCGATCTGTTTGAACGTATCCAACGCAGAAAGATGCAACGGAATGCCTTCCGCTACAAACCATACCCCGTTGTTGTCCCACGGACCTACCACAGCGCCTTCAACAAGCGGCCACCTCGCAAGAGTGATCGCAATGTGCCTCCCTATTCGCACAACTTCCTTTGATTGAAACCATCGTGCTTCGTCTTCCAAATTGGCGAAAAAGACAGCAGAATTAGAACTCAGCACATACAAGGGACCAATGGCAAAGTCGGGGCAAGCCTCCCGAAGACATTTGTGCACCTCGTCCCACTCAACGGCAGAGGAAGAAGAACAGGACACCGCCAGCGTCCATTGGGTGTTAGACGGGCACACCGCAATGGAAGGGGGACTCCCCGGAAAAATTTCTCCTCCCGACACCAGACTCTCCTGAATCAGGTTCTTCAGCTCAAGGGACGATCTCCGACAGCTGCCCTCTGAAGCTCTCGAAATCCGCGGATGTTCAAGCACGCCATCACGGCCGGAGTCCAACCCCACCTGAGAAACGACCTTAATCATTTCGGCTATGTACTCCCAACCTTTCCCCGAACGATTCCGAGGAAGAAACAGCTGCCTGTGCCTGGATTTATTTTCAATAGAAGAAATATGAAGAACAAAACCTCTTCTGTTCTTCTTACTCTCCACCAACAGGACCCTACCTGCTACCCTAGATGAACCCAGAAATCCCACATTGTCTGCAATATCACACAGCCAATCTACCTTCTAGGAAAGCCAGTCAATTTCGTCACCTTTGAGCAGAAGCCAACTCGACAACACGCCTCGTCACTCAGTGATTCTCATCCACAGCTTCCGATTGTGATGATACCCTTCGAAGCAGATTTCTTTGTCTTCCACTTTGATTGACCTTCGAATGACGCCATTCCCGCCAGAATCTGCCATCGTTCTAACTTACGGTATGTAATGCAAAAGTTAATGTAATGAATTCAATTGAGAAATGAGGTGGTAGGGCCATTAACCACAATGATTTCCTGGAGTTTATTGAGTACATTGATTATGTGGATTTTTTTGACTTGAGAACAAGGGGAAGTTTAGTCTTCACAGGAACTAAAGGAACCTTATTCTCAGATGACTTAACAATATCCGAAGGTTTAGTCACCGATGGCAATAGTCTCTTGCATTCCATCTTCAGATGACCATGAAGACAGCATGAATCAAAAAATTTAGGAGCCCCTTCATATATAAGTTTTTGCAAGAAACCCGATTCTTTTCCTAAACCAATCCAAATCCGATCTAGACGAACCTTGGAAATATCTAATTCCACACAAACTCGGGCAAAACTAGGCCTTGACAACGTAAGTGTCAATTGATCAATCCTAAGCACGCGTCCAACTACCACAGCAATAGCCTTCAGGTAAGAAGGGGGAAACAAATGCAAAGGCATATTAGGGAAACAAATCCAAACAGGAGAAAACGGAGATTCCTTCTTCAGACTGAAGCAAGGAAACCATTTATACAATCTGAAAAGAGAGCTTTGGATCAGACGCAATTCCCGAGTCCAAACCTGGACAAAATCTTCCTACGCCTTGAACTTTATCATCACATGACAAGGGTCCATCATACCAACAATGGCTTCTTCTTTCAGCTCCCATGAATTTGAAAAATTTCAATCCATAAATGTAATTGAACAACAACTAAATTTAAGCAATACTACTTGCTTTTTGAGAAAAAGAACGTGGCATGTTTATGTGTATGGTGTTTGACAAAAATCCAACTGTTATTATGAAGTTACACATTGATACAAATATTTTAATCCAAGCTGAAAACATGACTACCTGCATGACTGAAAAGGGTTAAAAAGAAATTTTGAAGGAAAATCCTATTCCAATTCAAGAAAGGAGAAAGAGGGTGCTCACATCTTCAGCCAAGGGTCTCCAATACTCGGTAACAGAAGGGGTGCAGACACGTTGAGGATCAGTAAGAGCATTCTGAACTTGCAAAGAATAGCCAAAGTAAGATCACTATAAAATGATTGTTCAAAAGTTTCAGACATAAAAATTTTGCTGTTAGTGATAATTTGGCAATACAAAAAAAAAATAAAATAAAATAAAATGAGAGAGAGAGAGAGAGAGAATCACAAATAACCAAGGAAACAAGCTCACAATATGAAACAGACTAAAGCCACATATAAAGCACTCAAGAAGGATCTAAGTATAGTCTGAAACTTAATAAATTAAGATGATAGTGGGGGACCAGTTAAGTGCTTAAAAAGGTGGTGGCACCGATGAAAGAACAGGATCATCAAGTATAGTCAGAAAGGGCCTATAGCAGCAAACTAATTAGATCATTATGCCACCTGATTTCATTCAAAATGAGCCCACAAAAATTCAGTAGCAAAATTGAAAGAGGGGTTGTCGTTCCAGTATTCATTGGTTATGGATGTTTTAGATGTAAGTTGGCTAAGATTGTGTACTTCATGACTTGCAGTCCATCGAAACTAGAGAGACTTTTCTTCACAGTATAATTAACAAATTAGAACCAAAACCCTAAATGTTGGGGAACAAGAGACTGGAATCTTTGATTCCTAACTGGACACCAACCCTTTAACCCTTTTGAATACATGACAGACCAATCTAAAACTGATAAAGTAGTATTCTAAACTTCAACTTCAGTGTGCTAAACCTGATTTACTAGACTACAAATAGGTACTGCAGAACATCACTTTACCTATCCAGATAAAAACATTCCAGCAATTAAAGACAACTGATTTCTACTTTCTTTTTTCCTTGAAAATCTTTGTGGCTTTTGTGCACCAAACTAGGACTATATGTTTGCTGGATGATAAGTCATAACCCCAGCTGTCAAAATTGCATGATGAATCAGTAACATGCTTACATGTAACCGTCAGGATCTTAATCATGATGATTCCAAAAATAAGGCAAAGTTAAGACTTAAAAGGCAATTTTTTTAAGATACCTAAAGCAGCTATAATGTATGGAGCGGTATGTTGGGCAATGTAGAAGTAAATTATTCATAAGATGAGCATGCCTAAGATGAGAATGT
Source organism: Pachysandra terminalis (assembly GCA_031762675.1). Classification (NCBI taxonomy): domain Eukaryota; kingdom Viridiplantae; phylum Streptophyta; class Magnoliopsida; order Buxales; family Buxaceae; genus Pachysandra; species Pachysandra terminalis. Next base: position 4,038 of record JAUPMG010177943.1, read on the forward strand.
TGGATGGATGTGTGGAATGATTAAGAAAGGTAAGTATCATATCCGAGAATCTATGAGTAACCCTAGTAGGGGGTAAAATAAAGGAAAGTAGGTTGAGATGGTTTTGGCAAGTACAAACAGAGGCTACTTCCCAAAACGATAAAACCGAAGGCAAAATCTAAAGGAAACAGTATAAGAAATTTGATCTTGGGTATCATAAATAATTAATAATGTAATAATTTAATATTGGTTGAGAGTTGTCGTAAGAGAGAAAGTGAAGTCACCAATATAAACAGTATAACAGTTGTGTCCTTCAACATCATAAATCGAAAAATAATCACAAAAAAAAAAAATGACAGCTTGATAGTGGTGACATATTAACATTGAATAATAGACACTGTTCTTTCTGCATATTTCAAAGGTGATAACAGATTGGCACGTTTGTAATGGTCCAACCTGATGTTGACAATGGTCAAAAAGAATGTTGTGACAAGTGTCTGACATGCAAACCTCGATAGAGAAAAGTGTATTATATACCACAGGTTTTCGATAGACTGTGATAATGAAATAGGGTTCAATCGTTTTGCTCAGCTAACTGGACAAGGCATTTTGTTGATGTCATGATCATTGGATCTGTGACAATCCAAAAAATTGGCATCTTTCCATGCCATTAGTAGGCAAAAGTCACTTGTTGATGGGTGAAGATCATTTGATCATGAAGATAAATGGCTAAGATCATAAAAGAGGTGCCCTGCCTATTGAATGGCCCTCATGCGTCCATTTGAGCAATATGTGCAGTGAGTGAATAATGAACCAATTAGTTTATGCAGTGACACTCCTAGAAAGTAATTACTTTGACAGATAGAGCTGATGAATCAACAATATTGAATACAAAGAACTGGAAGAAGTATACAGTAAATGAAACACACCGGATTCTGGTCTGCCCACTTCCACAACTGAGAGAGTTCCTTATTCCCCAATCTCCATCTTGGCCTACTGCAGGATATAGTATGCAGAAAATCGAGTTGCAATCATGTTGTGAATATAGCACTTTTTTCATAAAACATATTAACCGTTTGTAATATCTTGGAAACATCAGAACAATTCCAAATTTTGAAGAGCACATCACAGCGTCAATGATAAGAACAAACCAAGAGCCACACTGTATAAGCTAGGATGATCACTAAATTATAGGGTCGAACATAAAGAGATACCTGCATTCCTGTATATACATGCCACACACACAGAGGTTGCAATTCACCATCATATCATCTTCAACTAGGAAATTCCCTGGGAAGAATTAAAACTAGCTATAACTAATATTTCGAGATCAATTATTAGGACAACCAGGATGCAATTACTAGGAGACCACCGCAGGAGTGGTAGAACCCTAGCATTAGTTCCGTGTGAAGCATCCATGAGGCACTGAAGCTGGTTTGCTCTCATGACAAGTATGGTACTAGGTACTAAAAGTGACCAGAAAATTACAAATCAAATACGGAAGGAATACACTGAATGAAAACAAAACTTTGAAGGACAATAATAGATTCTTTATCGATATTTTTTCCCCATTTTCCAGCAAGCTAAATGCACAAAGACCTTAGTTTTACTCATTTCTTCCAAGGGTTTTAACACAAGTCTGATCAAAGTGAAGAAACACAAAGTATATTAATAAATTATATAAAGGAAAAATAAATACTTGACTCATTTGAGGAAGTATTAGCTTCAAAAGCTTGTGAGAACCTTAATCTATCTTTATCATTGATAAGGGTCAACTTCCTGGTTCAGAATTTATATCACTAATATTTCAAACTAATAACGGAACTGGGCTTGGATGGGGGGCAGATATGGAATTGGGGCCCCTAATTTCAATTAACATTTGGGGGCAAAAGGTGGAACTACATGTGAAATTCAATTCCACCCAACCAAGTTGGCAATTACATTGCAAGAATTGACATCATGACCACTGCCATCTCTAGTAACCCAACACCACCAGCCACTACCCTCCCCCCAATCACTTGTCCAAACACTAGAATTATTAACTTGTCCCCTTCAGTTCAAGCAAAATTCAAACTGCAACTGGAAGTCCCGAGTCCAATTTCAAATCTGTATATCAAAAACAGCCTAAGAGAAATCGTAGTCTGCCTACAAGGTATGCTTCTGATTATTTATTTATTTTTAATGCATAAAAAAGGTAAAAGCATCACCAATCATGGAATGTCACATAATATTGAGAAAGAAAAAGCGAAAAGACCTAATACAAAATTGCGTTTGTGTTTTTTTTTTTTTTTTTTTTATATTGTGGGAGTGGGTGGGAAGAGGGGGTTAAATTAACTTTTAACCTTGGATTAACATCAGTTGAATGCAGTAAAACCAGTAAAATACAAAACATTTGACCATCCCTATTTTCTTTCACTCTCTTAATTATCTTTTTTTTTATCTTTTTGATTTTTCTTTTATCTTTTAGTTTCTTTTGCCTATCTTATCTCCATTCTCTCGCAATGAACTTTATAATTTTTTCCCCTTGGATTAAATTTGACAATCCAGTTTTTCTGTTAAAGTTCTCCGTATTGTTCTTTGTTTCAATTTTTTGTTTCTCTTCCATTAGTTCCCATCCTTGTTTATTATTATGTTCTTTTTTTGACTTTTATGTTATATATATATATATATATATTGTTAGTGTGGGCGAATGGGTCGTGAGGCCCACACAACCCATTTTTTCTATTTTCCTCTTTTTCCTTTCTTTCTTTATTTGTGTATGTATTGTTTTAGCCCTAGGTCTAGTTAATATATAAACTCTCTCTAATTGAGGAGAGTAAGTTTTACTGCCACAACATGGTATCAAATCAGATTAAAGAAAAAAAAAAGGGGGGAAACCCTAACTTTTTTTTTACTGTTCACGCTACTGTTCTTCTTTCTTCCTCCTTTCTTCTTCACCTTTCTTCCTTCTTCTCCCTTCTTCTTCTGTTGAACGCAGTTTTCTGCTAATCGCAGATTTCTTCCAACCGAGAGGTAGCGATCTCGCTAACTCTGGGTTGTTTGCGGCTAGCAGTTTGGGGCTTCTCGATTTGGGGCTTCTCGATTGTTGATGGTGCTCGATTAAGGCTATTTGGAGTTTCGTTGGTTTTGGTTTTCTACATGGTACTCTCTGTTTGAAGATTTTATGCACTTTTTGTTTGGGAAGATTTTTTTTTCTGCCTACTGGAAGGGTAGCTGTTGATTGCGATTGCGATTTGGAGGGGTGTGAATTCCCCCTAGTTTACTTTGTTTGGTGAGATTTCTCTGCAGTTATCTTTCTTTGATTTGTGAGACCATCATGAGCACATCCGATCAGAATCCTGCGGAACCTAAACCGATTATTTCTAAAATTGTTTCTTCATCGATGCGTTTCATAGATCAACGCTTAGATGGAAACAATTTTCAGCACTGGCACAAGATTATTTTATTTTTCATTCGTGGCATGGATAAGGAGGAGCATCTCACGGGGGTGGCTCCCGATTCTAAGACAGATCCGGCAGGTGCAAAAGTATGGTTCCGGGATGATGCTAGACTGTATAATCAGTTGATAAACTCTATGGATCCCAAGTTTCTGTTTTGGTGACCTATTGCGATACCGTGAAGAAGTTATGAGAATACCTAATGGAATTATATTCTGGTAAAGATGATCTGAATCGTCTTTCTGATGTGTCTCTTGCCTTCTTTCGATCGGAGCAAGGTGATATCAAGTTAGTGAGTATTTTACGGCTTTTAAGGTCTATGAATGTACTGATGCCGTTGACTTCCGATGTCAATCAGATGAGACAGCAGCAAGAGCAGCTGGCTGTCATGGCCTTCTTGAGTGGGTTGACATCTGAGTTGATCCGACTAGATCCCTGATTCTTGCCAGTCGTGAATCTTCACTAATTGAGGTGGTTCCCAAATTCTTCGGTCCGTTCAGTCTAACCCCAGTACTATATAGATGAGTGATCATGCCGCTTTGGCCAGTCAAACCCCGTCAGGAGAACCTGGAGGTTGAGGGGGAGGACGCGGAAGACGCGGAGGTCTTGGACTTGATGGAAGGATTATTTGTTTTCACTGTGATGGAGCAGGTCACACACGTGACAAGTGCTGGAAATTGCATGGCGAGCCTACTACTTCTCGGTCTGCTCGTGTTGTTTCCAGACCTGTCCAGGACACTTCTACAGGGGTACCAGCACCTCCAGAGGACGGTAGTATCCATCTTACAGCTAAGGAGTATTCTCGGCTATTGGTCAATCAGTCATCCACATCTTTCACTGTAGCTTAGACCGACGCTTCCTCTTCCGCATACTTGTCTGAATCTCCCCGGACTTAGGTGATTGATTCTAGAGCTCGGATCATATGACTGGATCCATAGGTACTTTATGCACATTTCCCCCACAACGTCTCATCCCGACGTCAAAGTGGCGGATGGATCTTTTTTGGTTGTCAAAGGGATTGGTACTGATGTTCCTACTCCCACTATACGATTGTCTTCTGTGCTTTATTTGCATAATCTGCCATTTAATTTATTATCTGTGAGTGCTCTTACAAAAGAGCTTGATTGCCTGGCTACTTTTTACACCGACTATTGTGTGTTTCAAGATCGTTCGACGAGGCGGACGATTGGTAGGGGGCATCGCACATCAGGAGGTCTACGTGCTAGAAGAGGGGCCTAATTCTGTCGCTTGTTCCAGCTTATCTCCCATTCCGTTGGAGCTTCACTGTCAACTCGGTCATCCTGCTCTTCCAAGTTTGAAGCGTCTGTGTCCGTCTCTAGTATCGTTACCAGAATTATTTTTTGAGTCGTGTCAGTTTGCGAAACACCATCGCAGGTCTTATGTATCGAGTCCAAATAAACGAGCATGTACTCCGTTTGAGTTAGTCCACTCTGATATTTGGGGCCCATGTCCAGTCTTGTCAAAAACAAATTACCGTTATTTTGTAACCTTTGTGGATGACTATTTTAGAGTCACTTTTGTTTATTTAATGAAACAACGTTCTGAGTTATTATCTATCTTCTGTGCTTTTTATACTGAAATACGCACTCAGTTTTCTATTTCAATTCGTGTTCTGCATAGTGATAGTGCTCGTGAGTATTTTATCTGGCCCTCTAGCTTCTTTCATGACCACTCAGGGTATTATTCACCAATCTTCATATCCAGATACCCCCCAACAAAATCGTGTGGCTGAACGTAAGAATCGCCACCTTATGGAAGTAGTACGAGCCCTTATGTTTCATATGCAGGTGCCTAAAGTGTTACGGGGTGATGTTGTTCTTACAGCGACCTACTTGATTAATCGGATGCCTACTTTGTGCTTCAGGGAAATATTCCTCATCATGTTCTGCATCCTAGTCAAACCTTACATTCTCTTCCTGCGCCGGTGTTTGGGTGTACGTGTTATTGTAGGGATATTAGACCCCAAGTAACCAAACTAGAACCTAAGTCATTAAAGTGTATAGTTCTTGGTTATTCTCGCACTCAAAAGGGATATAGGTGCTGCTCTACTGAGTTGGGTCGGTATCTGGTGTCGTCTGATGTTACATTTCATGAGTCTTTTCCGTTTTCTCCTTCTCCAGCATCGTCCAGGTATCCTGTTCCAGCCACAGTTTCATATGCAGGATTATCTCCGACTCTACAAGCATTCATTTCCAGTTTGGATGTTGTTTCGGTACCTCGGTCTTTATCTGAGGCATTGTCTTCTCTTGGGTGGACAGCAGCTATGGTAGATGAGATGACAGCTATGGAGGAAAATCAGACATGGGACTTAGTGACCTTGCCTCCTGGCAAGAAATCTATTGGATGTAAGTGGGTGTATGTAGTCAAGATGAATCCCGATGGCTTTGTTGCTCGTCTCAAGGCTCGACTGGTTGCCAAGGGATATGCTCAGACGTATGGCGTTGATTATAAAAATACTTTTTCCCCGGTTGCAAAGTTGGCCTCTGTCTGTCTTATTATCTCTCTTGCAGCGTCCTATGGTTGGCCTTCACATCAGCTGGATGTAAAGAATGTCTTTCTCAATGGTGATCTACAGGAGGAGGTATATTTGGAGCAACCGCCTGGTTTTGTTGCTCAAGGGGAGGCTTATCTAGTGTGTAAACTGAAAAAGTCCCTAAATGTTTTACGCAGTCACCTCGGGCGTGGTTTGGAAGATTTACGGAAGTTGTATTGAAATTTTAGCTTCAAAGATCATCCAAGGATCACTTAGTATTCTTTCGCCAGTTAAATGCAGGTAGTCTTCTTTTGGTGGTTTATGTAGATGACATTGTCTTCACAGGGAGTGATACCTTAGGTATCATTATTGAAAACTTTCTTACAGAGTCAGTTCCAGACCAAGGATTTAGGTCCTCTGAGATATTTCTTGGTGTGGAAGTTGCCAAAAGTCGGCATGGGATTTCTTTGACACAGAGGAAGTATGCGTTAGACTTGCTGCGTGATAC
>JAUPMG010177964.1:0-10455 GCA_031762675.1 Pachysandra terminalis
TGTAATAATATCAGCAAATTATTACTTAGATTTTCGGTTATGATGATCGATCCGCGGTTCAGTGTTGAATCCCGATGATCGCATCTCGAGATTCGTGCCAATCCCACCTAGGGATTTGGGGTACGGGTTTGGGGCGTGACAATGGTGAAGATGGTTGTGTTCATGCTTAAGGGAGAAGCATATTAAAGGTACAAAATGGTGGTGAGAGCCCAAGGATAGATCCATGAGTGGGCAGAGTTTGAGAGACATTTCTTTGAGACCTATTTCCCAAGTAGCTACGAAAGGGCCATGGCAGTAGAGTTCATGATGGTGGAACAAGGTTCCATGACTGTGAGCCAGTATAAGGGCCGGTTCACAAGGCTGTCGCGATTCGTGCCGCAGATGGTAGCTAATGAGAGTGATAAGGCCGCAAAATTTGAAGAGGGGATTCAACTAGAGATTAGGTCGAAAGGGGTTATACTGGGATTGAGGAACTTCACCCAGGTACTCGATTGCGCACTGTAGGTCTAGAGAGATGCTCCACTCCCAGCTCTGTAGAGGGATACTTCCTGTACTGATAGAGGAAAATTTCATCCCTACCATCATAAAGGGGGAAAGAGATCAAGGAATGAGTGCTACCGAAGGAAGGTGGAACCTAGACAGGCAGCCACTTCCGATGCTCCTATGGCTGCACCATTTATCTAGCAGCGACCGCCTTAAGTGACTTGCTTCTACTGTGGCAAGCTAGGGCTTTACCGAAGAGAATGCAGAGAAAGGATTTAAGTAGAGGGTTTGGGTCAGAGGACTGATGGACTACAACCCCATGGGTAGGTGCACACACTGAGAGAACCACTGCATATAACAAGTCCTGTAGGACGTGTAGTCACTCCGAAAAATATTTTCTTAGATTGTGTGGTTTAAGTCGAGGATCAAAACTTTGAGGCTGATCTTGTTGTGCTATCTATGTCTGAATTTGACATCATACTTGGTATGGATTGGCTATCTGCCTATCACGCCAAGGTGGACTGTTATGGAAAAGAAGTTACGTTTGACATTCCTGGAGGGGAACCAGTAAATATTCTGAGGAAAGAGAAGGATGAATACCAGGAAGAGTTTTTAGGATTGTTAGAAGGTAACAAAGGAGATTCTTTTGAAGAAATACCGGTGGTTCAAGATTTTGATAGAGTGTTTCAGGAGATACCTGGATTTCCACCATAGAGGGCAGTGGAGTTTTGCATCGAACTGATGCCAGGCACTTCGCCCATATCATTGGCCACGTATTGTATGGCACCGGTGGAATTGGAGGAACTCAAGGGACAACTGGATGCGTTGATGATTATGGGTTTCATTAGACCGAGTGTGTCACCATGGGGAGCATCGGTATTGTTTATAAACAAGAATGATGGATCTTTGAGGCTTTGCATCAATTATAGGCAGCTGAATAGAGTTACCATCAAGAATAAGTATCCTTTACCAAGGATAGATGATTTTTTCGACCAGCTTAGAGGAGCCAGATACTTTTCCAAGATCAATTTAAGGTCGGAATACCACCAATTGAGGATCCAGGATAGTGACATACAAAAGAGGACCTTCAGGATGAGGTATGGTCACTACGAATTTGTGGTGATGCCCTTCAGTTTGACGAACGCCCCAGCTACTCTTATGGATATGATGCACCGGGTGTTTAGACCGTATTTTGATCAATTTCATAGTGATATTTGTGGATGATATCCTCATTTATTCAAGGTCGAAGGAAGATCATGAGGAGCACTTGGGCATAGTTTTGCAGACGTTGTTGAATCATCAACTATATGCCAATTTCAGTAAATGTGATTTCTGGAAGGAGGAAGTCAAATTCCTTCGACATGTAGTGTCTAGAGCAGGGATGTCTGTAGATCCTACCAAGATCGAGGCTGTATTGAGTTGGGAGAGACCCAAGATTGTGGCAGAAATCAGGAGTTTCTTGGGTTTGGCTGGTTACTACAGAAGATTTATTGAGGGATTTTCTAAAATCTCTGCCCCTTTGATGAACCTGACAAAGAAAGAAGTCAAGTTTCTTTAGGATGACAAGTACGAGGTAGCATTTGAGGACTTGAAAAAGAAGTTGACACCAGCTCCAGTGCTTGTAATTCTTGTTAGTGGGAAGAAACTATCAGTGTACACCGATACCTCACTGATGGGTTTAGGTTGTGTCCTTATGCAAGAAGGACAGGTTGTAGAGTATGCCTCCAGACAGTTCAAGGTTCACGAGCGCAATTACCCGATGCATGACCTGGAGTTGACCGCAGTTGTGTTCGCACTAAAGCTGTGGAAACTTTACCTTTATGGAGAAGACTTTGAGCTCTTCACAGATCATAAGTGTTTAAAGTACTTATTCACTCAGAAGGAGCTGAATATGAGACAGAGAAGATAGATGGAACTATTCAACGGCTACATTACAACATTCCAGTACCACCTGGGGAAGGCAAACATAGTCGCAGATGCTTTGAGCAGGAAGCCCCGAAATATGTTGTCCCGTTTGCTAAGTCAAGAGCAGACCCTGATTGAAGCTTTTAGTAATTTGAATGTCCATGCTAGAGGTAAAGAGAATAGCGGGCTATGGTTCAGTTTGATAGCGAGACCGTCAATTAAGGATAGAATTGGACTGGGACAGAAAGTTGATCTAGACTTACAGTCGCTGGAGGAAGATGAGACCAAGCCAGATTGGATATTGTTGGCATACGGGGTACTCCGTTTCATGGGTAGACTTTGTACTCCAAAGGATGAGGCTATTCGGAATGAAATACTTGGGGAAGCACACAAGTCCAGGTATTTTGTTCACCATGGCGGCACTAAGATGTATAGAGATTTGAAGAAGGCATACTGGTGGTCCGACATGAAGAGAGAAGTAGCACTGTTCGTGGCCCGATGCCTAACATGCCAACAGGTGAAGGCTGAACATTTGAGGACAGCCGGATTACTTCAACCATTGCCAGTTGCAGAGTGGAAATGGGAATACGTGACTATGGACTTCATAGTCGGGTGACCCAAGTCAAGAGGAGGAAGTGATTCTCTTTGGGTGATTGTGGATAAATTGACCAAATCCTCTCACTTCTTGCCTGTGAAGGTTACAGCCTCGAGAGATGAATTGGCTCGACTTTATGTTAAGTAGATCATAAGATTGCACGGGGTACCAGTTAGCATAGTGTCTGACAGAGATACTAGATTCACGTCAGAGTTTTGGGTGAGCTTACAGAAGGCTTTAGGCACACAGTTAGACTTCAGCACTGCCTTCCACCCACAGACAAAGGAACAGACCGTAAGGGTCAATCAGATAGTGGAAGATATGCTATGGGCATGTGTTTTGGACTTCAAAGAAACTAGTGTGACCATCTTCCTTTGGTAGAATTCTCCTACAGCAATTGCTATCAATCTAGTATTGGGATGGCACCGTTTGAGGCTTTGTATGGGAGGCCGTGTAGATCGCCTGTATGTTGGACCGAAGTGGGCAAGAGCAGTTTACTTGGACCTAAAATCATCCACGAAACTACTGAAAAGTGAAGATCATTAGGAAGAGACTTCTAGCAGCAGAGTAGATAGAAATGTTACGCAGATAGTAGAAGGAGAGAGCAAGAGTTCGAAGTGGGTGATCATGTATTTTTGAAGGTTTCGCCAATGAAAACCTCGCTTCGTTGGACCCTTCATGGTGATGGAACGCATCAATAAGGTAGCATACCGTTTAGCCTTGCCATACTAGTTGGGAGCAGTTCACAATGTCTTCCATGTCGCTATGCTTAGGAAGTATGAACCAAATCCTACACGCGTCATTGACTGGACTGATTTACCGATTAGAGATGATGCGACTTATGAAGAAGTACCGGTAAGAGTCATGGACCGTAAAGAGAAAAAACTAAGGACAAAGGCCATTCCTTTGGTGAAAGTCCAATGGAATCACGACGACTGAAGCCTCATGGGAACTGGAATCGGAGATTCGAAGGCGATACCCGACGGTATTCCATAACTGAGGTATGTATTTAATTTCGAGGACGAAATATCCTAAAGGGGGGGGGGAGAATGTAGTGACCCTAATCCTATCATTTAATTTAATTATTAAATGATAGATAATCCTAATTGAAGCCTTTGGATCTAATTGTTATATATGGGGGCTGAATTAGACCAATGTGAAATTAAGAAGAGTTGGTGATTAATTATGTTATTTTGGTGAATTAGTTGTAGTGGGCGTTAACCCAACACAACAGCATTAGTGGACAAGTGGGCTTGACGAATTGGCCCATTGGGCAAGGTAAGGGTACTTTAGACTTTTACTTGGTTATTTGAATTTATGAGATAATGGATTCTCCCACTAACTCACGTAACAATCAAAAGAGGAGGGACAAACTGTCTCAGAAGATCAAACGTAAGGGAGAAAAAGAGAAAGAAGGTTTTTGCGAAATCAAATTTCGGAAGAAGAAGAAAAGGAAGGAAAAGGACATCCGGGTGATCTGTGTTCCATAAATTGATCTAGATCAAAGAAAACATACGCGAGGTAGGGATTCCTATGTTTTTACGGTACTTAGTTTTACGGATTAGATTGATGCTATAGATATAGTCGGCTTGCGTTTTGGTATGTTTAACATGACTAGATCTAGGATCTATATGGAATATGAAGAATGCGAGTATGTTGTTTGATCACCATGATTATTTGTGTTGTTGTATTCCTTGTATTTATATCAGTTCTTGTGAACCATGATTATATGTTCGGATCTAGGATTAATACGTGTGCTTACTTGTTAGATCCTTAGAAAATAAAATAGTTATTATGTGTTTGTTTTTGTAATCTTTTGAGTGGGTTTATAGAATTGTTATTGAGTGTTAAGATCTTAGAAATCAATAGGTTTGATTTGTGGTATGAACCCTAATCGAAAACCCAAATATTGGCTTAGATTGTTTGTTTGGTAAGTCCTTCGGGAGCTACCGATTTAGATACCGAAATCAAGAAAAATTAGGTGCTCTCGGGCCTTGCTACCGAGACCTTCGGTAGGTCTTTCAGCAACTACCGTGTAGTTATCGAATTTGAAAAAATGGAGGTGCCCTCTGGACTAGCTACCGAACTTCGGCAGTTGTGCTACCGAGACCTTCGATGGGACACTCGGCAGCTACCGAAGACCAAATGACTTTAGATTTTGTGGGGAGGATCCCCAATGGGTTGTACACATGCCTATATGAATGGTTTGTGTGCAAAAGGTTTAGATATGGAAGAATCCACAAAAGCATGGGAGGACAATAATTTAGAAATCTTGGATTGATTCAATTGGAACAGGAGGTAACTTTGACTCGTAGGTGTTGGACAAGGTCATTGGACCACGATACAAGATTAGTGTGATAAGAAATGATTATGCGGGTTTTGTTTGGTTGAATGGTGCTAATAACATTCAACAAGGATGTAGGTTTGATTTATGATTGACATTGATGCTTGATTGTCTTGTTGGAGAGGGTACCATGAGTATCCATGATTGTGATTGTGCTGTGTTTTAATGACTTGAATGATGTTGTGGATAGGTGTGTATTCCACTATGGGTGAAAGTCCCTAAAGAAATGACATGGTAGGGGTGTACTCCACCATGGGTGAAAGTCCCTAAAGGAAGAATGATGACAAGTGTTGGTACCGTGGGTGAAAGTGCCAAAAGGTCGTATATATGGTAATTCCACTGTGGGTGAAAGCCTCTAAAGGAAGAAGCTAATGACAGGTGTTGCTACCGTTGGTGAAAGTCCATAAAGGTCGTTTATATGGTGATTCCATCGTGGGTGCATGTCCCTAAAGGAAAAGAGTGATAAGGGGGTATTTCTACCGTGGGTGCAAGTCTCTAAAAATGATGAGTCATATGGTCGTGAGTTGGAATGAGCACGTGATTGGGCTAGGCCTGGTGACACCTTGCATTGCATTGCATCTCATTGCACTCCATGCTTGCATCATACCTTGCATTGCACCGCATTGCGTTGGAATTGATTGTGATGAATGTATCTTATAATTCTTGATGTGATTGTGAATGATTGTGATTTGGTTACATTGGTCATAGCAAGGTGAGACCTTGTGGATAGGTGAGCTTCCACCGTGGGTAAAAGTCACTAAAGGCAAGAGCATGGATAAGTGTTTCCACAATGGGTGAAAGTCTTTAAAGGAAAGGACTATAAGGGTGTAGTTCCTCCATGGGTGAAAGTCCCTAAAAGGATGGTGATATGTGTTGTTTGTGATCATAGTGGGACTTTGAGTATATATGTGTGTTTGATTATGTGCATAAGGGTGTATTTTCCACCATGGTTGCAAGTCCCTAAAGGAATAATATAGGAGACGTCATCCATGGGTGCAAGTCCCTAAAGGAATGGTTATGTGCAAGATATGTGGTATATCAGTATATGTTGATTGGCTGTAGCATTGTGAGACCATGTGGTGCTTGTTGTGGAACATAGTTAGACTATGTGGTTGCTGTGTAACATGGTCGGACCATATGTATGCATGGATGAATGTTTGTTTGGAAAATGGTAGAACCATGTGGAATTTGCTTGAACATGGTGGGATCATGTGGGAAATCTCAAAATAGTGGGACTATGGGGATTATTATCTATTGATAACTATGTTTGATGTGTTGTGATATTCATGTGAAATATGATGTTACATGACCATTGTTATATTCATACTAGTAAATGATATATATTGTATGATGACATGATAATACACATATGACTGTGAAATTATGTGATGCATGAAATGAATTTTGTTGGTTTACATGCATAAAAGTAAGTATTGTAGACTCGTAGAAATTCTCTACTAGGCGTTGGCTGATCCTTATCTCTACAGGTCCTCTTGTCTGATCGGAACGGCTGGGATGGTGACATGGTTTGAGATGCATTGATGTTAGAGATACTTATTATGAGACTGTTTACTTTACTTTTAGTTTTAATTGGTTTGACCCCATGAGGGCAGAATATGTAACAGAGATTTATTTACATTACGTGTGGTTGATTGCTCAATACGTTTGGTCGGGCATTGGTTTTATATTAGGCAGACTTCCGTTGATTTTTATTATGTTAAGACTGTGATTCAACTAGGTAAGGGTTGACGTTTTGGTGGTTATCTGTATCCACGAGGCGGGTCCGAAGGTCAGTTCCTTTGAATCCTTGGGATTTCCATATCTCGGATTTGGGGCACGACAGAGGTGGTATCAGAGCACTAGGTTAAGGTTGTCTAGGCTTTGGGAAGTCTTAGGTCGTAGTGAAAACCTTGGATGAGAACCTAGAAATATGTGAACCTAGTTGCCACTTTTGTTAATTGTATGAATTATACTTTGATACAATATGTGAATATAATGTGATATGTCTATATTCCTATGTTCGAATGTACGTATGTGTTAGGCTAGGATTTTGACATTATGTACTTAGAGACTTTTTATTGTGTAGATGGTTGGACGTAGATGGAATGTCTCAGCAGGGGAAGGATTGTCCGGAGGGGACGCTTATCCTAATCTATTAGGAATTTATCAAGTGCTTGGAGAGATGGCTACTGCGCTCTAGGGCGAGTAGACCGTGCGTCAGACTCAGACAACAACTCCTCGAAACCATGTTAGGGGAGGTATTTCTTGGTTGGAGAAATTCAAGAAACTTTCTCCACCTTACTTTGACGGGAGCAAGGAACTGATGTGGGCCTAGGATTTGATAGAGGAGCTTGAAAAGATTTTTGAGGCTATGGATTGCCCTGCTGATCAAAGGGTGAAGATGGTTGTGTTTATGCTTAAGGGGGAAGCATATCAATGGTACAAAATGGTTGTGAGATCCCAAGGACAGATCCATAAGTGGGTAGAGTTTGAGAGGCCATGGTAGTAGAGTTCATGAAGGTGGAACAGGGTTCCATGACTGTGAGCTAGTATGAGAGCCGTTTCACAATGCTGTCGCGATTCACACCGTAGATGGTAGCTAATGAGAGTGATAAGGCTCCAAAATTTGAAGAGGGGCTTCAACCAGAGATGTGGTCGAAAGTGCTAATATTGGGATTGAGGAACTTCACCCAGGTACGCGATTGCTCACGGCGGGTCGAGGGAGGTGCTCCACACGTACCTCTGCAGAATGATACTTACTGCACTGCTAGAGAAACATTTCAGCCCTAACATCCTAAAGGGGGAAAGAGATCGAGGAATGAGAGCTACCTAAGGAAGGCCGAACCTAGAAAGCAGCCACTTCCGATGCTCCAATAGCTGCTCCATTTATCCAGCAGTGATCGCCTTAAGCAACTTGTTTGTACTGTGGCAAGCTAGGGCATTTCCGAAGAGAATGCAGAGAAAGGATTCGAGCAGAGGGTTTGGGTCAGAGGACTGATGGACTGCAACCCTGTGGGTAGGTGCATGCACTGACAGATGGCACGCTATAGAGGGATGAGGTCACCAACAATGCTGTGGTGGAAAGAACACTCACAATCTTCCATTCACCTGCTAGTGTACTGATTGACTCTGGTTCCACGCATTCATTTGTATCGATAAGATTTATGCATGCTTTGGGTCTTAGACCATCTATTATGAGAGAACCACTGCACATAACAAGTTCTGTAGGACGTATAGTCACTCCGAAAAATATTTGCTTAGATTGTGTGATTCGAGTCGAGGATCGAAACTTTGAGGTTGATCTCGTTGTGCTATCTATGTCTGAATTTGATATCATACATGGTATGGATTGGCTATTTGCCTATCATGCCTAGGTGGATTGCTATGGAAAAGAAGTTACGTTTGACATTCCTGGAGGGGAATCAGTAAAGATTCTGAGGACAGCGAAAGATGAATACCAGGAAGAGTTTTTGGGTTTGTTAGAAGGTAACAAAGGAGATTCTTTGGAAGAAATCCTGGTAGTTCGAAATTTTGATAGAGTGTTTCAGGATATACCTGGAATGCCACCATTGAGGGAAGAGGAGTTTTGCATCGAGTTGATGCCAGACACTTCACCCATAGCATTGGCCACGTATCGTATGGCACCGGTGGAATTGGAGGAACTCAAGGGACAACTGGATGCGTTGATGACTATGGGTTTCATTAGACCGAGTGTGTCACCATGGGGATGGATTTTCTAAAATCTCTGCCCCTTTAATGAACCTGACAAAGAAAGAAGTCAAGTTTCTTTGGGATGACAAGTGCGAGGCCGCGTTTGAGGAACTGAAAAAGAAGTTGACATCAGCTCCAGTGCTAGTAATTCAAGTTAGTGGGAAGAAACTATCAGTGTACACCGATGCCTCACTGATGGGTTTAGATTGTGTCCGTATGCAAGAAGGATAGGTTATAGTGTATGCCTCTAGACAGCTCAAGGTGCACGAGCGCAATTACCCGACGCACAACCTGAAGTTGACCGCAGTTGTGTTCGCACTAAAGCTATGAAAACATTACATCTATTAAGAAGACTTTGAGCTCTTCACAGATTATAAGAGTGTAAAGTACCTATTCACTCATAAGGAGCTGAATTTGAGACAAAGAAGAAGGATGTAACGGGTGAACGACTACATTACGACATTCCAGTACCACCTTGGGAAGGCAAACGTAGTTGCAAATGCTTTTAGCTGGAAGCCCCGAAACATGTTGTCATGTTTGCTAAGTCAAGAGTAGAGCCGGATTGAATCTTTTAGTAATTTAAATGTTCAGGCTAGAGGTAAAGAGAAATGTGGGCTATTGTTCAGTTTGGTAGTGAGACCGTCAATTAAGGACAGAATTGGACTGGGACAGAATGTTGATCTAGACTTACAGTCGCTGGAGGCAGATGAGACCAAGCCAGATTGGGTAGTATCGGCAAACGGGGTAATCAGATCAAGGGGTAGACTTTGTATCTCGAAGGATGAGGCTTTTCAGAATGAAATACTTGGGGAAGCATACAAGTCCCTGTATTTTTTTCACCCTGGCAGCACTAAAATGTATAGAGATTTGAAGAAGGCATACTGGTGCTCCGGCATGAAGAGAGAAGTGGCATAGATTGTGGCTTGATGCCTAACATGCTAACAGTTGAAGGCTAAACATTTGAGGACAGCCGGATTACTTCAACCATTGGCAGTTGTAGAGTGGAAATGCGAACACGTGACCATGGACTTCATAGTCGGGTTACCCAAGTCAAGAGGAGGAAGTGATACTAGTTGGGTAATAGTGGATAGATTGACCAAATCCGTTCACTTCTTGCCCATGAAGGTTACAGCCTCGAGAGATGAATTGACTCGACTTTACGTTAAGGAGATCATAAGATTGCATGGGGCGCTAGTTAGCATAGTGTCTGACAGAGATATCATATTAACGTCAAAGTTTTGGGTGAGCTTACAGAAGGCTTTAGGCACACAGTTAGACTTCAGCACTGCCTTCCACCCACAGACAGATGGACAGATCGAAAGGGTCAATCAGATATAGGAATGTCACGCCCCAAAACCAGTGTCCCGAATCCCAATGAGGGTTGGCACAGATCTCGAGGTGTGACCTTCGGGATCCA
>JAUPMG010177975.1:0-10455 GCA_031762675.1 Pachysandra terminalis
CCTCCAGATAGAGCACAAATTTAGGACATTACCTTTATGTAGAGTTTACTTTTCTGATTGTAATCTTATTGTAATCTCTCCTTAAATAGCTTGATCTAGTTTCCAGTTATATGTCCACAATTAGTGGAAACTAGACAATCAACAATTGTACACACACACACACACACACACATATATATATATATTATAACTTCTTGTTAATGAAAAACATAAGATCATTCATCAAATCGTTTATGGTATCGAAGCCCTCTCTGTCCATTGAACAGAGCCTAATACGCGATCCTCAAACATTTCCCTAACCGCACCTTCCTTTCTTCTCTGCCAAAACCACCGCATTGGAGACCCCTGCCAATGAAACTCAAACACCACCCGCCACTCAGACGTCCGCAACCTCACCGATGGTCTCGGCGACTCTCTCTGCAACCCTGACAACTTTATCTCCACTAGCAAATCCCACTGCTCAAGGTAACTTCATTCCCTCCAAAGGAAATCTGATTTCTCTCAATGCTTCTTCTCAGATTCCCTTCAAACACACGAAGAATGGAGGAAACTATGCGTCCTGGAAGTCCCAAATGTCCAACCTTCTCTTTGGTTATGTACTTTTCGAATTTGTTGATGGCTCTCAACCCTGTCCACCACAATCTGACCCAGGTCATCTCTATTGGATTCGTCAGGATCGTTTAGTGCTTCTTGGCATTCAGGCCACTATCCATAGCACAATCAGTCCAACTATCAACAACTATGCCACCTCTGCAAATGCCTGGAACAAATTGGAGACTAGTTATGCCAATCGTTCCAACACTCAGATGCTTTCTATCTTGTCCTCATCAATAAGTCTTTTCACCCTACTCATTTAGGTAGCCACCGATTTGCCTTCCTTCTTGTTAGACATGAGAGCCCTCATTGGTCAACCCTTGACTGATGCCCAAATCATGGCTTACACCTTGTATGGCCTAGCCGATGAGTTCAAAGAATTAACGTCAGCGGTTCGTATGTGTGACACTCCTATTTCATTCGAGGATCTCTACGACAAACTTCTTGATGAGGAGTTGACTCGAAATCATGGAGAGTCAAAGGAGGAGGAAACACAAGTCACTGCACAACTTGCTTAGAGGCGGACCAGCTACAGAGGCCGAGGTGGTTGGGGAAATCGTGGAGGTTCCAACTCCACCCATGGCTCGGACAGCGGTTACCTCGGCCCGTCCTCTCACTTTGACCACTCTCAGTCTAATTAAAACCGGCAACAGTCATCCTGTGGCCGAGGTATGAGTTTCTCGGATTCCAATTCCTTCTTACCATCATGGATTTTGAATGCTTCTCAAGAAAATCAGGGCCAACCTCGCATTGTTAGTCAGTTATGTGAAAAACCGGGTCACAGTGCTAAAACATGTCGCTCTCGAGGCCAACCATTTTTCTCAGTATGCTCGGCCTCAAGATAATTTTGTTGACGGAGATCCAAGTCACAACAACAACAATTGGATCCTCGACTCAGGTGCCACACATCACATCAAATCCGATCTCCAAAATCTCTCCATGCACTCGGACTATGTTGGCAATGAGGATGTCGTCATTGGTAATGGTAATGGAATCTCTATTTCTCATGTCGGTTCCTCTACTATTGATTCACCTATTGCCTCGTTTACATTAGATAATATTTTGTGTGCTCCCTTGATAAAGAAAAATCTAATCTCCATGTCTCAATTTTGTAAACATAACAATACTTCTATTGAATTTTTTCTAATTCTTTTCTTGTGAGGATTTGATTATGAGGGCATCCTTGGCGAAAGGCCGGAGTAGAAACAACTTATATGAGTGGTCATCGTCCTCCGCACCCGTCAAGTCATCCGATCCACCACCCTGCACCTCGGTTGCTCTCACCTCTCAGCTTTTGCATCAAAGACTCGGCCACCCGTCTCCTCCTATCCAAAAGAAATATAGCTAAAAATAAACTCCAAATTTCGGATTCCTTTTCTTCCAATAAATTTTGTGATTCTTGCTTACGTAACAAAAGTCACAAGTTGTCGTTTAAGAATTCTTCTACTGTCTGTGATCAACCTTTTCAAGTCATTTATTCGGATATTTGGGATCCTGCCCCGGCTACTTCTTTTGGCGATTTTCGTTATTATGTTATTTTCATTGATTATTTCACTAAATACTCTTGGCTTTATCCTCTCAAATTGAAATCTGAGGTATATGGTGTCTTTGAAAAATTCAAGAAATTTGTTGATAATTTCTCTCAAACTTCAATCAAAATTGTATACATGGATGGTGGTGGAGAATACCAAGCTCTCTCTCACCTATTAGCTCGCTATGGTATCCAACACCTCACCTCACCTCACCACCTTACACCCCCAAAAATGTTGGCTCGGCCAAACGAAAACATTGCCATATTGTAGAAACCGGCCTTACCCTTCTATTCCACACATCTGTCCTTATCCATTTCTGGCCATACGCTTTCCAAACTGCCATCTATCTCATAAATAGCATGCCAATATCCGTCTTGCACAATGACACACCCTACCATAAGCTGTTTGGTCACCACCCGAAATACACATCCCTCAGGGTTTTCGGTTGCCTTTGTTATCCTTGGCTTCGGCCCTATAACACCCATAAGCTTGAACTCCGATCCCGTCCGTGTGTGTGTCTTGGTTTGTCCGTCTCCAATCATGCTTTTCTTTGTTTTGATGTTAAATCCAATAAAATATTTATTTCTAGGCATGTTGTCGTTTTTGAAAAAAATCTTTCCTTATAAAAAAGAATCATGTACTGATTTACTTGTGACTAATCAATCCTTTTCCAACCTTCTTTCCACCTTTCCAGGAAAAACTCTGGCAACCATATCCTCTCCAACCGTTGACTCTCCAGATTGCTCATCACTTCCTAATCTGGCTCCAATTATTATTTCGGAATCATTATCCCAGTCCACATCTCCAAATCCCTCAAAAACTTCCACTTCCATCTCTCCAAATCCGAAAATTCCCCCTTTAGTCCCTCCTTCACCACCTACTGCTGACTTTCCTCCCACTCTCATATCTGGGTCTACTCCGTCCACCATCAAGGCTGCTTCATGTCCATCTCCAACACAAGTAAGTAGTTCTCAACCTTCATCATCTCACACATCTTCTCCTCTCACTATTTCCCCCAATCCTACCCCTATCCCAGACCTGACTGCCTTCCCCACACCAGCACCACCATCACGTGTGGTAACTCATGCCCAAAATACCCTTCTCTCTTCATACAACAACCTCGACCTCCTCTTCTCCACAAACCAAGCCCACATCATTCACTCAAGCCACCAAACACTCTAAGTGGCGTGATGCCATGAAAGACGAATTTCTTGCCCTCCAAAAAAATAAAACCTGGTCCTTAGTACCCTTGTCTCCCACACAAAATATTGTCGGATGTAAATGGGTCTATCGAATCAAGAGGAATCCAGATGGGTCCATTGCTCGCTACAAGGCTCGCCTTGTAGCTAAAGGTTTTCATCAACGGCCTGGCATCGATTTCACAGAAACCTTCAGTCCCTTGTTAAGGCCACTACTATTCGACGTGTTTTAAGCTTAGCGGTGTCTCGTGGTTGGATTGTAAATCAATTGGATGTTAACAATGCCTTCTTGCAGGGCACTCTCTTTGACAATGTTTTTATGCCGCAACCATAGGGGTTTGTTGATTCTAATTATCCCACTCATGTGTGCAAGTTGCATAAGGCTCTCTATGGTCTTCAGCAGGCTCCTAGGGCATGGTATAATGAACTGCGGACCTTCCTTCTTGATCATGGATTTGTTAATTCCAAAAGTGATACCTCTCTTTTTATCTACACATCCGAAACTATCATTATGTATGTTTTGGTCTATGTGGACAACATTATTCTCACAGGAAACAACTCTCACGCTATCCGTGCCTTCACCTCTCATCTCTCCACACGGTTCTCTCTCAAGGATCTCGACCAACTCACTTATTTTTTGGGTGTTGAAACAACTAGCACATCCTGTGGCCTCTTCCTGTCTCAGAGAAAGTATGTTCTTGATCTTCTTCGAAAGAACAATATGCATGAAGCAAAAGAACTTAGCACTCCTCTCTCCTCTACTAAAACACTTAAGCTTGATGATGGCTCTCCACAGCATGATTCAACCGACTACCGCCAAGTTCTTGGGTCTCTTCAATATCTCTCTCTCACGAGGCCTGATGCCAGTTTTGCGGTTAACAAGTTAGCTCAATTCATGCACCGTCCAACTTCCACTCATTGGAATGCAGTGAAACGAGTTCTTCGTTACTTGAAGGGTACTTCACATTTTGGCATCTTCCTCTATGCAAAAGCTTCTCCATCACTTCATGCATTTGCCGACGCTGACTGGGCCAATGACGCGAACACCCGCCTCTCAACATCGGCTTATGTAGTCTTTCTTGGCTCTAATCCTGTAAGCTGGAGGTCGACGAAACAATCTATCATTGCTCGATCATCTACTGAGGCCGAGTATAGGGCCGTTGCTTCAGCTACAGCCGAGGTGAATTGGATCACCAATCTTCTCAGTGAACTTGGAGTTTCACTCTCCCACTCACCGACAATTTACCGTGATAACATTGCGGCAACATATTAGTGCTCTAATCCTGTCTTTCACTCAAGAATGAAGTACATTGCCATTGATTTTCACTTTGTTCGTGATCAAGTTGCTCGTAAGTTGATATGTATCTCTCATGTTCACACATCAGATCAGCTAGTCGACTCCTTGACAAAGCCACTAGCTCGGCAACAATTTCAGCAGCATAGGTCTAAGCTTTGCGTCCTTCTTGGACCCTTGCGCTTGTGGGGGCATGATAGGACATTACCTTTATGTAGAGTTTACTTTTTTAATTGTAATCTTATTGTAATCTCTCCATAAATCGCTTAATCTAGTTTCCAGTTATATGTCCACAATTAGTGGAAACTAGACAATCACCAATTGTATATATATTGTAACTTCCTGTTGATGAAAAACATAAGATCATTCATCAAATCGTTTAAAGTTGTTAGAGAAAGGCACAACAATGTATATCAAGTAGTCAACTCATTGGTCTTCATATCACCTTATCTAAAAATACAAGCTTCCTTGGATCATGCATATATAAGGGTTCTGGTTCTATATAGAAGACCCTAAACCCTAAATCTAAACCCTAAAACCCTAAAAACTTAAATATTAAACCCTAAATCCTACACCCGACATTAATAGTTTTATGTTTCTAATTTTCTGATTTTATTTATTTTTTCAGTTGTATTGCAACTAAAAAAAAAAAAAAAACTGCTCTTAAATCGTTAAAGGCAAGTTAGTGCTGTTCTGTTTCCCTAAATCGGACCATGTGAGATAATGTTAATTCAATGTGGTGGATCAATAGAACTTCGCCCGCACTCACCCGAACAAAATTACCACCCACATCCGATCCGCTGCCCAAAGTGTGACGTAAGCTTTAGGTATTGTTCCTTCCTTAGAAAGGATCTTAGATGTCCGGACATCATTCAACACAAGACAAGTCAATAACGAATGGAAATCTGTACTATTACTATCCCTATTATCATCTCTAAAGCCAAGAGAAGGGAGGAGAGTCGGTTTACATCAAGTGAGCTGAAAATAATTTTATGTCCAGACAGGGTATTTGTTATCTACCCAAACACCATTGAAAACAAGACATGTTTGTTTTACAAATGTGGATTTCACCATTGATGTCATACATGTCATTGACATGTCCAATATCCATTAGTGTCGGGGTACATAAAAATACCCTTTCCAGGTATAAAAATTTCTTTCCACAAGAACAAGAGTTAATGGGAAAAAAATTTTATATCCAATTAAAAAAGAGTTAATGGGAAATTTTTTTTATATCCAATTAAACAAGATATTTGTTATGTACCCTAACACCATTCATGAACACAAGGCATGTCAATTCCATATATGCATGATAGGTGAAACCTAAGTATACAGAACAAACATGTTCTACGAGAGCATTTCTTCAAGAAGCAAAATGTGAGGAACATCGATTGGAGTGTGCGCATATGCACGCTACGCATCTAGTTGTTTCTCACATCATCATTAAAAGACAAAATCAACTGGATACGTGGCGTGCATACGCACACGATCCAACCAATGTTCCTCACATTTCGCTCCAAACGAAATGCTTTCATGTTCTACTTTGATAGAATAGATAACAAATATCCTATCCGGACATAACTTCGAGTTACTATGTACAGCCTCCCATCCCAGGGTTATAGGGATGATAGTAAGAATTCTTTTAGAGGATTTGAACTCGTCAATGACATGTAAGTGCGATTAGAGATTAACACCTGCACAGTCAAGATTTCCTAGGCTAACTATTATTGAAGTACATGATAAGTATCCCTTTAGAAATGTTTTTCAATGAAAAAATACCCTAATAGTGAAATATGTATAGGGGTGGCAATGGATTGGGTAGGAACAACCCATATTAATGGGTCGAGACCCATCTTAAATTCAGAATATAATTAAATGCTATCTACAAACGGGGTTTTTAAAAGCAGCCTTACATCTGCTTCACCAAAATGGACTTTCTGATCAGAAGCATTTCTATCCAGAACAGTTTTCAAAAGTATAACCAAATGCCCAAACATTAAAAAGAAAACCCTTTTAGGTCTAGGAAAGGCCTCTTTGCCCTTAGGAAGTTACAACAAACAGGGCCTTAAGTTACTCTCAATATGACAAAATAAATAAATAAAAAATATACCCATAAGAAAAGCCAATAATATGGAGCATAAACCCATTGCAATTCAAATGCTTTCTCCATAGAACAATCTAGTATAAGAGCAAGGAGTTTTATCCTAAACTCAATATCAAACCCTAACACAAAACAACAGGATACAATAATAATAATAATAATAATAATAATAATAATTATTATTATTATTATTATTATTATTAACAATGAAAAATCCCTAATCTCCATCGTGGGGAACTCACTTAAAAAATACAACTTCTCTCTCTAAGCCCTAAATATGCTAAACACAGAGAGAGAGAGAGAAGAGGGATATGTCATGTAAGATGATGTTGCCTGAAGATCTATTTATAGACCTTTGTACCATTCTTTAAAAGGAATACTAGCTGGATTTCTTCCCTATAGTAATTCATATTAATCAACAATTGCATTTGGCTTTTCACTATCCATATTGAGAGGTTAAGTAAAAATTATATTTTTATATTTCTAATTAGTTAATACTTAAAGCGACATTAACGATAATAACGATACGATACCGCCTTAACTTTTAGTTATCTTTATAACATCTTTTTAGTTGTTTATTGTTATAATGATCGAATCGATTAATGTAAGAGTACTAAAGCGTCGATCGATGACCAAAAATAGTAGATAGAATTTTATTCGCGTAATCTCGAATTATAGCTCTAATGATTAAGTAAGCGTGGATCCAACAATTCGCATAACTTGTTTCGGCTAATAGGCTATCATCCCCTTGACGTCGATAAAATTTCGCAAATAATATTAACATTAAGAATCATATTTTAAAAAAAATATTTAAAATTATCTAAAATTATTTTAAACCCTCTTAGTTGGTCATGATTTAACCACCTTAGCCATCTTTGGTTAGTGATATTCATCTTTCCTTGTATGTATTCATTTGAAAGATAAGGTTCACATTTATACCTTATATATTAACATCTACATAAGGTAAATAAATTAAATATAATCTATTTGGAAATGTTTGGCCTTTTCTTGGCAAGCTACATGGATGGTACAGTAATTTCCATTGATGCAACCGTATTCTTTATAATAAACCAAGACTAAGGTATCTGAATCAATATGGTGCCATTGCAGGTGCAACAATCATGCATATTTGCATGCATCACTAAGATGGCTACGATCTTATGATTTTAAATAGGGCCGGCCTGAGCCCGACCCTAACCTTATGAAAAATAATAAAACCAGGTTTGGGCTGCGACCAGGTCTTGAGTAGATTAAGGCCTACCTATTTTTCGATTGAGGTAGGCTAGAGCTGAGCATGGCTCAACCCATTAACCCATATTATCCGACCCTTCAAAGGGAGGTTTCATCTTATGCCAATTAATTGGTGTCGGAAACAAAAATCCTCTTCCTCCATCTTTTTTTATTTTTTAGTTTTTTTGGTAATATTTTTCTTACATCCTAATATGTTCAAAATGACAAGATTAAAAATATTTTTTTTTATTGATCCTTTGAATAGCTATTTCTTCCCTTGTTTTTTTTGGTGAAGATCTTTTTCTTCCCCTCGATAACAAGACAAACTAAAAATATTCTTAATAATAAAATTAAGACCAAATTTTAGAGACCTATAATAAAAAGATGTTAATTTATGACCAGTGATCATCACAAATGGTACTTTTTTTTTTCCAGTTCATTTTGATTTATCATGAACGTATTTGTTTTTTTTGGTGAGGAAAGAAACAGAAACTAGAAAGGCTGTGTTTGTTTCACCTGAAATTGGAGGAAAAAATTTATTTTTCAGGAATTTTAGATTTTCTTCATCTTTGTTTCAAAGGAAAATTTTAAATTCTAAAAAACATTTTACTGACATCCAGAAAATTGGAAGAAAACAACTTCCGCTATTTTTTGGCGAAATTATTTTCCGAAAACAAAGGAAGAAGGATTTTGTTCACCACTACCACCACCACCCCACAGCCACCACCACCATTTATCTATAATGTCCCTTTTAAAACTATTTTTCATCGAATTAAACAAAATTCAAAGAAAATTTTCAAATAGCATCCAAATAGTAGGAAATTAGAAAAAGGAAAATTTTCTTCCGGAAAATAATTTTCCTCTGAAAATTATTTTCCGGTGAAATAAACAGAGCCTTTAAAGGGACACCAAAAGCATCATCGAATTCGATTTTTCGCGAAGGCATCTATTAAATCAACTTAAGATAATTATATCATAAAACAAGAAACTGCACGGGTTATCTTTTTTTTTTTTTTTTTTGGAATGTAAGTAAATTAATAAAAGAGGGAGAAGAAAAGGGGATATAGGATTGGACAGAGTCCATTACAATCTGGGATACAGAGTCCCACATGCATCTTTATCGAGGATGCTAACAAGATCCATAGGTCGGTGTTCACTAGACATTACAACAATTTCATTAATCAAACCAGAGAGGGATGCAAGGAAGTCAGTAGCTTGGTTACTTTCACGAACAATGTGATGGATCTGAACCTGTAAGAGCTTTCTCATCTTTATCTGGATGCCATGATCTAGTTCTTTAAGGTCTCAAGGAACACATACTTGCTCATGGGCAAGGAGGTACCGAACAGCAATACACGAGTCCGAATGGATAACAAGGAAATCAAACTTGTGTTGCAGCGCTAATCTCAAGCCAATCTCAATGGCCTCCAGTTCATGGTAGATAGCTTTCTTAGGAGTACGGGAGATGGTATATCCAAGTGAGCATACATCATTAAAGTCACGGAACAGGCCACTTGAGCCAGCACTCTGACCATGACAAGCACCATCTGTGTTAAGAACAAGAAAACTAGTAGGAGGAGCTTGCCAACAATGCCAAGTTGGGGTAGGATTCTGGAGGTCAGCAATGATACCCCAGCGCGAGCAAAATTCCCTGCTACTAGAAGAATCAATGCCCATAAGAGTTTTACCTTCAGCGCGGGGAAAGAATCTCAGTAACAATTCTTGAGGTGATGATATTGAATGGGGAGTATTCATTTCTAAAGGTTCTGGCATTGCATTCCTTCCAGAGAAAGTAAATAATAGCACAAAATGCTAGCCTTTTCATCCAGCTCAAGGAATCACGGCCAGTAAAATTCCTTGAGCACCATTCAACCTCACAGTTCCACCCATGGATGCTTCATTTATAACTACATTTGCCAAGAACATTCAGCCAAACCTTTTCCGAATAGGGGCACTTGAAGAACAGATGATCGTGATTCTCCTCATGAGTGTTGCAGAGAATACACTTGTTGATAGCGATAATACCAAATTTACATAGCCTGTCTTGAGTTGCTAGATGTCTTTGAACAGCAACCCAAGTAATGAAGGAGTGACGAGGAATGCAGCCATTAAACCAAATAAGTCTGTGCCATACCACCTTGCTTCCAAGCAATCTAATAGAGTTCCATGTTTCCTTAAGAATGAAAGAGCCACTCCTAGACGCCGTCCATACTAGTTGATCAGTATCAGCATATGTGTTTAATGGTGTAGAAGGAAGGAGGTTCTAGAAGCTTTGCAATTTAGCAATATCAGTAATAGGGGGAGACCATACATCATTATAGATCAGAATCTTAACTTGATCATCTAAGGACATGCGCTATGAGTAGACTTGACGGGGAGAAATCACTTGATTAATAGGCTTGTCACCAAGCCACCAGTCCCTCCAAATGTTAGTGTTAGAGTACACTTATGTGTACGTGTTGGCATATTTGGCAATGAGGAAATACTCTCATATGCATGTGGGTA
>JAUPMG010177986.1:0-10455 GCA_031762675.1 Pachysandra terminalis
CTTAAAGCCCAATTATCCTCACGTTTGTCCTCTTGTCTTTCTCAAAGGAACTAGGATAATCTGTGGTCCAAGTCCTCTCAAGGACGATATATGCATGTATGGCCCTTAGATGCATGATATTTAGCAAACAACTAAAATGTATGCATTACGATCATTTAACATTTCTATTATGCTTCAATCATATAGCAATTATGAAAGGAAAGCATGTCAAGTGAATCTCACAATCATAATATAATATGAAGTCCAAGCGTATCACATTCATCATTCAACACGCGTTAACATATAATAGGCATGTAATAGGAGCACATAATATTAGCCACATAACTCCAATAGAACATGGCGACATACATACAGAAATCCCCCTTAAAATTTCAATCAAACAACTGCTTCGGTGGGTCCCATTGGTGGGCTGATGCGCTCACCGACAATGGCTAAGATTGTGCTGTTGGTGAGTCCGTCGGTGGACCGATGCACTCATCGACGCCCGTCTGCGAGTGTTGTAGGTCCCACCGACGACTCGCTTACCCCCAAGTCTAAAATTCGTAATCTCATCGGTGAGTCCGTCAATGTCACCGGCGACTCACAGACCGCCAATGTCAAAACGACATACTCCCTGTCGGCGAGTTCATCGGTAGATCGATGCACTCACCGACAGGGGCCCCTCTATTACTTTTATGGTCGGCGGGTCCGTCAGTCTCAGCGACCACCCACCGACAAGGCACCCAAATGAACCCTTATCGGTCTCAAGCTCGGTCGGTGTGTTTTCACCCACAGGCCTTTGTCGGCGCACTGACCGACTCGCCAACAGACACGATTTTTGGGTTTTCTTGCCCAAAATCGCACCTGTCGATTCTAGGTCTATAACCACCTAAAATTCAACTCTTTTTTGGGAAAAATAGGTCCGAGATTACAAGTTAAACACCATGAATCATAACACATAATAATTTCAAACCATCATGAACAACCAATCCAAAAATCAAAGAGAAATACATCTCAAATAACCATTTCAGCAACTTGACCTTGAATATGCATGAAATTCATTCTCCATTCAATCACAAGTTCAACATCCAGCAAATAAAGCATGATGAACATTCATAAAACATGCAATCATTCAATGATTCAATAGATTCAAAGAAAACACACAAAAATCCCAAGAATGTACACCATAAATGCACACAATGCACTACCTTTCACAAGCAATGCTCTTGCACAAAAAATATGGGTTGAAGGTGGCTCCTTGCTAATGCTCTTCTCCTTTCCTTCTTCCTCCTTGAAATTCTCCAACAAGCTTCTCCAACAAACACAACACAACAATGAGTCTAGGGTATTCTCTAAAGAGGTGAAAGGATCTCAACCCTCTACTAACCTCTTGGATGGGTGAGTTAATCTCAACCATCCAAGATCTTTAAAGAGGGAGGGTTAGGGTGTAGGGCAAGGAACGCACAATAAATGTCTTCAAGAGCTGGCCACATGAATTGCCAAAATGCCCCAAAATAGAAGAAATAGCAAATCTGAGGGGTGTTACAATAAGATAGCAAGCAGTTTGGATGCTTTCTCCCCAAAACTTTAAGGTTAAATTGGCTTGAAAACGAAGGGCTCGTCCCACATTCAAGAGGTGACGGTGTTTGCACTCAACAACGCCATTTTGTTGGGGCGTGGGGCAAGAATGCTGAAAAATAGTTCCATGGTCAGTAAAAAAGGAGTGCATGGATGTGAACTCTCTCCCATTATCAGTCCGAATGGCTTTAACATCATAATGAAATTGAGTTTTAACCCAAGAAAAAAAGGATTTCAATAATGGTTGTCTCAGATTTAAAACTCATAAGATGAATCCAAGTAAAACGAGAAACATCGTCTACAATGGTGAGAAACTATCGTGCTCTAGAATGAGAGTTAATCCTGTGAGGTCCCCAAATATCACAATGAAGTAAATCAAACACTGCAACTGATGAAATGGAATTATGAGAAAATGGTAACCGTGTTTGTTTGGCTAGTGGCCAATGTCATAAACATGGTGAGAGTCAAAAAATATTCCTGGGATGGCTTGGATAATTCTTGGAGGGGTGCAATGGAAGGATGCCCTAATCGTTGATGCCATAGATTGGAGGTGCGGTTGATGTTGTTGGTTAAGTGTGGATTCTGGTTATGCTCGAGGTAGTACAACCCGTTATATTGCTTGCCCAGGCCAATCGTCTTCTTCGTAACCACATCCTGCACCACACAAAAATCAGGGAAAAATGTCACATTACATTTTAATTCTTGAGTAAGTTTGCTAACTGACAACAGATTAACCCGAAATTTTGGAACATGTAGCACCCCATCCAGAGTTAAATCTGATGATAGTCGTATGATCCTAGTAGACTTAATCTCTGTCCGACTACCGTTGGGTAGTTCCGCAAAATCACAATTAGCATCAGCTTTATTCTGTGTTAGTAAAGACTTAGATATGCAATTAGTCGCACCACTATCCATGATCCAAAACGAGTTTGAATGAAAATTGTGACGAGTAGTCTTGCAAGTGGATGTGTGTATACTTGCGGTGTTTGCAAATGACTGATCATTACCATTCCTTTTTCGAAGCATGGCCATGAGTTGATTGTATTCCTCGGTAGTGAATGTGGGCCTTTCTTCATGCGATCCTTTGGTGGATTCATCCGTACTGAGTTGAGCATTGTGCACGGTCGGTTCTTTCCCTTTGGCTTCACATTTTTCCCATGGAGTTTATGGCCAACTGGAAAATCGTGTAAGTAGAAGCATTGATTAATAAGATGCCCATCTTGATCACAATAACTACATTTAAGTAGTCTTCTTGGGGTATTGTCTTCCTGTGCCGTGGGAAGACGAGATGGTGGAACGAGTTGTCTCATTTGAGGGTGGGCAAGTTGCATTGCATGATGACTAGTGCTATCACGTCGAGAGGCGACATCGACTTGTCTTTCTTGTTGAAGGACCAAGGCGTGGGTCTTCCGTGTATCCGGAAGATGACTCATCATCAGAATCGACCCTCGGACAGTGGCGTAGGATTCATTCAATCCCATAAGAAATTGCATCACTCTCTCTTTCTCTTCTTGGTCAGCAAGGTTCTTTAATCCTCCACAGCTGCAAATCAGTGGTTCACGATATGGGGACAACTCGTCCCATAGCGCCTTCATCTTGATGTAATAAGTAGAGACGGATTGTTATCTCTATCGATGTTCGACAATCTCTTGTCGAATCTAGTAGATTCTGGAATCGTTTCCTTGCGAGAGCCTCTCTTTGAGGTCATTCCAAACCTTGGCCGCCATTTCAACATAGATCACACTGCCGGCTATGTATAGATGGATCGAATTCAAGATCCATGATAGCACCATGTCGTTGCATCGCTGCCAGATGGGAAACTTTAGGTTTGTGGATGCAGGTGCTTTAATGGTTCCATTGATGAAGCCGATCTTGTTCTTCACGTTGAGGCTGATGCGCATAGCACGACTCCATTAACCGTAGTTGTATCCTTCAAGTGATTTGGAAACCAAGATGATACCCGGATGATCCGAGTGATGTAGAACGAGTGGATCTAAAATGTCGATCAACACATCTACAGTTTTCTCCTCACCCATTGTGTTGTGTATGTAGCAGAACGTGTTCAGGTTTCAAGAATCACCATGATCGGTGCTCTGATACCATGTTAAAACAATAATGGAGAGAAACACAGAAGAGAGAAATGTGTGGAGCAAGGTGAATCCCTGTATATTTTCAATGTATCTTTGTACAGCATTACATGTATATTTATACAAATAAAGAATGTCTATTCTAAGCAACTACCACAAATTCCTTTGTAATTGGATCTTTAACTCCTATAATCACTCCAAATCACAATGGGCTGGATTATGAAGTGATTTGAAACATTAAGGAAACCCTTGAACTGCTTTCCTTTAATAATTTGATTCTATTTTCGGGTTGAGGACGTTGTTTCTCAAATAGGTTCAATTTGGTTTTGACTTGATGTTCACTGATCTTAGTTTGGTTTCGGATTGATCTCAAGACGTGTCAAACCGAACTGGGTTTGCACCATACCAATAACGTCTCGTTTGTCTGTCATTTTGGATCAGGAACTCATTCCAGGAATTAGTTTCCTAAATTCATTCTGGGAACTAATTTTAAAGGCCACTTGGTTACGTTTGGTTAGCATGTAACATAATGAATTTTGACCTAATAATGTTTGGTTAATATGCACTAAAACGAGTTCTGATCAAATTTTCTATTTTTTTTCCTTTATTTATAATTATTGTCATAAAATCCCATAACCGCACATAATCTTTGCACATACAGTTATATCCTTTTAAATGTGATAATAACACTTCAAAATAATCTATAATAGAAAGAGTGTATTTACAAGTTTGACACTGGTCATTTTTTTACAAGTTTGACATCACAAAACTCAAAACTCATTCCTAAAATATAAAATCAAGGTCGGACGTGATTATGTGATGAAGGGCATTTTCTCATTCTCAATTTAGGAGAACTCATTCTGCCTTTGCTAATCAGGAGACCATTTATCTATGATAACTCATTGCACTAACTTGACCTCATTCCAAGTAAGGGTGTTAAATGGGTAGCGATACCCAAAAACATGATATAACCGAAGCCGTTTAGAAGGATTCGATTTCGGGTTTATGCATAATTATGTCCGGTATTAGTTCTATAGAAAAAAGACCCATTTAATGACGTCCGGCTTATATGCCTTTTGTTTATCGGATAATATTCTGCATTTTAGGTAATTATTCAAAAATCGAAAACAGATCCAGTTTACAAAAGATGATAATCGTACTCATTAAAAACAATTATTTGTCCTCTCAAATGCTTGTTGTAGGCGGCTAGCAGTTTGTCGCCGGCCAATCTGGCCAGAAGGATTAGTCAATACTGCACGACGACAATTGGGGTTAGATCAAATCAAATCATAGTGAGAACTTTCTACCGACACGTGAAAATATTCTAGGCAGCCACCCCGCTGGCACTCTCTTCAATAATATTCCTCGTTCTCGTCACTTTCCAACTCTTCCAAGTGCTTTACTAGCTCTTCAGCATTTTCTCTTCTATAATATACAGAGTAATTACAACTGATCTTAAAATTGGGATCTTTAATATTAGGGGGAGCGTTAGCGACCGGATGTTCTTCCTTGGTTACTACATTATAGACAACCATGTTAGTGAAAAAGAAAAGATCAATTATATATATATATATAATTTGATGTTTCGCTCTAAAAATGATTGTAAAATTTGATACTCCCACGCTCTCGTTCATGATTTTGCTCTCCATTCCGTTCATTGCTTTGGTCACCCAGAGCAACTGATTGACCACAATTAAGGGCATGACGCTCTAATAATACTTTAAATGAATTTAATTTTAGATTTGAGTTTATTTAATATTTAAATTTAGGGTTAATTCCACTTATATTTCTAACATTTTTGATAATTATAAATACAACTCTTGTATTTTCTAATATTATATTTATATCCCTTGAGATTTTGTACTACATTGCAGAGATAACTCTTCTGTTAACTTTCTGTCTTATCAACTCACAAAAAGTACTTATGACTTTCGATATTTTTAATTTATAGATTATATTACTCTTGAACTAAGGTTGAATACTTAAAAAAGTAAATAAATAAATAACTCCAATGCTAGCTCGACATGATTTTAATCATACTTTTATTACTAATAAAGTACTCGGGGGTAAAAAAAATTCCCAAAGGTAAAAATGATAGAAGGGAAATTTTATCTTATAAAAATATAGTTTTTCTCAATTAAATATAATTTTTAAGACAAGTAAAAAGATAAATTAACGTGCTCTATTAACGCCATTCATCCGATCGTAATTGACCGGGGTGTACATAAAATATCAAAAAACAAAAGTAGTATGTCTGTATTGTTAGAAATGTGTGGGGGTATAAGTAGAATTAACCCTTAAATTTATGTATGATTGATACATGCAACCTCATATAATTGTTTGTTGGCCTTTTCGAAAAGGAAAAATTTAAGATGTGTAAAAGTCATCAAGGGTCTTGGGTATTCAATGGAGAAGATTGAAGATCATGCATTTACTCTAGAGATTTTGGATAGAGATTCCCGTAAGTATTGAACCCCCATTCAAATGGTTGGTCTTGATCTTTCCATGTATTGGTCACATGTTAAATAACTTAAGTATTGAACCCCCCATTCAAATGGTTGGTCTTGATCTTTCCATGTATTGGTCACATGACAAATAAGAGGATTAGGATCATCTGCACCAAGAAGGCGAGAATTGTCCATCGGTGCATGCATCGGGATGTGATTGGTACATTTCCTTTAAAATATTCAACTTCCAAAAATTTTAAAGATTAATATATATTTTTTTTTTTAAAGAGAGAATGAACCAACCAAACCCAATACAGTGAAAATCCAATATTATCACTAAGAACTAAATTACTAGGGCCTCAATAATTGATATTTAAATTAAAAACTCCAAAAATAGGTTCTTTTAAAAGCTTTTATCTTAGTAAAGGATTATAACAAGTTAATCCTTCAAAAACCTCTTCACAATTACAACAACTTAAATGGAGAAAGCTCACCAACCATTCCACTAAAAAGCTCCAAGTACTCACTAAAATTGTGGCTTTTAAACAACCAAAACATGTATATTTATGCTTTTACAAGGTAAAGAACAACCACTGTTTCATGTTAGGTGAAAGAAATAACCTTGTATATCCATCTTTGTTTTACAACCAATCCATCCCAACAACAAAATACATTTTTAGAGGAAATTACAGAACTGGTTCAGCCCATAACTCACTCTTTACATATTTGGTTAGTCTCACTGTCATTTCCACACACCCTATACATTATTGACAAGGACCCAAAACCTAGGGGTGTAATTCGTTCGGTTTAGTGGTCAAACTTAAACCAAATCGAATTACATTACACTAAACTGAAAACCGAACCAAACCGAAATAGAAACTGATTTAGAAAACTGAAAACCAAACCGAACTATAATGAATAAAACCAAAAAGCAAACCAAACCGAAATAGAAACGGAAAACTTTGGTTTTTCGGTTTAGTTTGACAAAATTTATACTATTTTCTATATAAAACACACATATACATGTATATATGTTTATATATATAATTTACTTTGGTTTTTTCGGTTCGATTCGATATAGTTGAAGCTTTAACCGAAAACTAAACCAAATTAATTTAGTTTTTTGTTTTCTAAACTATAACCAAACCAAAATGGTAAAAAGACAAACCCAACCGACTTTTTTCAGTTTGATTTGTTCGATTTTCGGTTTAAACCGAACCACTATTAATTTCCTAGTCAATGCCGTGTAGTAAAACACCTTTCTTCCTCTAAAAAGAGTATTTGAATGTAAGGGCATTCAGTAAAGCTTTGGAGTGGTTGGGATACCGATAAAACGTAAAACCTTTTTCTGAATTATAGTTCTCTACTGTATATCTTCTGGTTTCCACCAAGTGATAATGAAAGTTCCATAGATCAAGCGACATAAAATACCCCATCAGAATTCTATGGACGTAGTGGTTGAGAGTATCCCATCATGTTGACTTTGGAGCTAGAAGTTGTCCATGTTAATTTATAACATTTCCATGTGGATCAAGTTCATGGGATTTGGCCTTTCAAAGAAAAGAAAAAAACAAAAATAAAATTTGATGATCATGCTATTAAAAGTGGGAATCATACTAAAGAAATAGTTTCCTTGAAGAAATGGATTCCTATACCAATGATACAATCTATTTTCCCTTTTTGTTTTTTTCACTGCAAAAGCTGCAAAACCAATTCATTGAAATCGTATGGTGTTCTCAATTCCTATCATGAAGAAATTACACAAAATTCAGGAAAAAATAAAAAAAGAACCAATACTAGTAGTTGCTTACAAATTCCTTTTCCACTTTTTTTTGAAAGTAAAAGAATAGGAAACTTTCCTCTAAAGAGAAATAGGAAAACTTATCTTGAGTTTGAATAATGGAAAGCCACACACACTTTGAAGGATTGGTCCCAACATAGCCATTTGAAAAGAAAATAATAGTTTAATTTATATTTTAAGCATGAGCAGTTGAGCGCAGTATATTCTAATTTGTAGCAGGTTTGCTCGTTCTAAGCACCTCCAATTGGCCTACAGGCAGAAACGTTAAAAAAATCCAACTTGAGAAATTTCATTATATATATATATATAGGACTTTGAATATATACTGATTAATTAGAATTAATTAAATAATTGAATAGTCCATCATGACAGCTCTCTCCTAAGAAACATTCCTTATAAATACTTGCTCATGCAGTCCTAAACCATAACTAGGACCAGAAATCCCTTCCCTTCCCTTTCATCCACTTTTTCCAACACCAACTCTTGTCAGGGAACAGATAGATTCCGACAAGTTGGCCGGAACTGGTGACTTTTCCGGCGACAATGAGAATTATGGGTGGCAGCCCCATAAGGGGTCGTCGATGGCCTCAGTTGCTAATGGCATTGGCCATAGTTCTGGTATCTAATAACGTAGGATCAGTTTCCGCAGATCCACCTCCGCCCTATGAATACAAGTCGCCGCCACCACCATCTCCTTCACCACCTCCACCGTACGAATACAAGTCACCGCCACCACCTTCACCTTCTCCACCACCACCATATCACTATAAATCTCCACCACCTCCATCTCCATCTCCTCCACCACCTCCTTTGCCATCACCACCACCACCACCATACTATTACAAGTCCCCACCACCTCCTTCACCATCTCCACCACCGCCCTATTATTATAAATCTCCACCACCACCTGCCAAATCACCGCCTCCACCGTATTATTACAAGTCACCACCACCACCTTCGCCATCCCCACCGCCACCTTACTATTACGAGTCTCCACCACCACCTGTCAAATCACCTCCTCCACCATATTACTACAAGTCACCACCACCGCCTTCGCCATCCCCACTTCCACCTTACTATTATAAATCTCCACCGCCACCAGCCAAATCACCTCCTCCACCTTATTATTATAAGTCACCACCACCACCATCTCCATCCCCACCACCACCCTACTATTATAAGTCTCCACCACAACCAGTTAAATCACCTCCTCCACCTTATTATTACAAGTCACCACCACCACCATCGCCATCCGCACCACCACCTTACTATTACAAGTCTCCACCCCCACCATCACCATCACCACCACCCCCATACTACTACAAGTCCCCGCCTCCTCCAGTAAAATCTCCCCCACCTCCATACTACTACAAGTCTCCACCTCCACCAGTTAAATCTCCTCCTCCGCCCTACTACTACAAATCCCCACCACCACCATCACCTTCACCACCACCACCTTACTACTACAAATCTCCACCACCACCATTGAAGTCACCTCCACCACCATATTACTACAAATCACCACCTCCTCCATCACCTTCTCCACCACCTTATTACTATAAATCTCCACCACCACCTTCACCATTACCACATCCTCCCTACTACTACAAATCCCCACCTCCACCTTCACCATCACCTCCTCCTCCCTACTATTACAAATCCCCACCACCACCTTCACCATCACCACCACCTCCATATTATTACAAGTCCCCACCACCACCTTCACCATCACCACCACCTCCATACTACTACAAGTCACCACCGCCACCTTCACCTTATCATCCACCATATTACTATACTTCACCACCACCACCAATGCCTCACCCTCATCCTCACCACCCACTTGTCTTCAAGGTGGTTGGAAAAGTGTACTGCTACAGATGCTACGACTGGGCTTACCCCAAGAAGTCTGATGATAAGAAACACCTCAAAGGTAGTGTTATTTTTCTTACCTTAATTTCTTTTAATTGCATTAAGTTCCATTGTACAAAAAAAAAAAAAACTAAGGATATTTTCTTAATTTAAAATTTATGCAAAAAAATTTTGGTGAAAAAAAAAGTAATTTAGAAATTTTTTTTTTATATTAGAGAAAGGAAATTAACCTATTTCATGAGATCTTTTTCCTTTATCATTTAGCAATAATTCAAGGGAATGGAGACAGCCAAAATAGGATTGGCGATAGCATTCTCCCCTTAACAAGTACTTTTTTTTTTTTTATATATCCTAAGGTCTTCTTCTCAATAAAGCATAATGTCACGACAGAGTTGTACCAAAAAAATAACAACCACAACACGGCAGAGTTAGTTATTTGACTTTTGAACTCAGCTCTGCATATTTATATTTAAAAATTTAAATGTATGTGGAGCAGGTAGTGTTGTAAAGGTCACTTGCAAGGCTGGCGGCAAGCATATTGTGGCATATGGGAAGACAAAGAACAATGGCAAATACAGCATCACGGTTGAAGGCTACGATTATCCCAAGTATGGAGCGAAGGGATGCAAAGCCATGCTTCACATGGCACCCAAGGATTCACCTTGCAAAATCCCTACTAACCTACACAATG